>JAHWFP010090180.1:152892-181526 GCA_023313725.1 Lithobius niger
TAGAACAGAGCAATAATGACGATCAAAATCCACACGTCAGCTCAGTTCAAGCTCAAAATCCTGTAAGTATAGTTCTGAATCCCTGTTCACATTCAGACTACTAACTCGTTTTTTGAATTGCAACCGTTTTGACTTGAGTCATTACCCTCGTTTACGTCTGTAGCGTGTTGTGGAACACGGTTTTGGCTCGTGTAATTTTGCCGTTGCTGATTTTGGTTTGATTTTGATTTTGATTTCTATTTTGGTTTTGGTTCTTACCGTAATTATTATTACCGGAATTTTGATTTTGTTGTCCGTTATTGTAACCATTGTTACCGTTATTGCCAGTGTTAGTTTGGAATGAGTAAGGGTTATTTTTCCTGTGGAACTGAATAGAATCCCGATTGTCAAAATCAGAAAAATAATTTTCGCGTTTACCACGGTTATTTCCCCTGTAACGGTTACCTCCGCGACCGTTTTTGTTGTTAGACTTATTTGTTGGAAATCCTCCTTCTTGTTTAGTTTTCTCCCAACGTTGTCGGACTGTATGTAAGTTTTCGTCTTTTATACGACATTCTCGTTTTAAGTGCCCTGGGGCTGAGCACATTTTAACTTGGTTTACATTAGTGTTAACTGCGCTAACTTTAGCTTCAACATTTTTAGATTTAGCGTTGCTTAGCTTAGTTATGCCTTTCTCTAAGGAATTGATTTTGTCTAGCATTGTGCCAAAATCTAAATTGTTTGCTTCCGTATTAGAAAGGTGTTTAGTGCCTGATTAATTTGAGTTACGATCATTTTCATCGCCGTGGAATCCAGCTAAAACTGAACGTTTGTAAATGGCTGAATTATACGTATCCCTAAACGTAGTATGCATTTGTGATGTTACATGGGTTCAATTTCTCGTGGCATGGCGTGTAAAAATACTGAACGCATACAATCATCCTTAGCTAATTGTTTAAAAGCTCGCTTTACATCCGAATAGGAAGGTTTAATTCTCCAAAGCTGTGAAGCCATTTTCTCTAGCCTGGCAGCGAAAAGTTCGATAGTTTCTCCCTGTTTGAGTCGCGCCGTGTGGAACGATGTAGGTGTGACGATTTCACCTTTGCAACCAAATCTATCGACTAAAATTTCTTTAAAGCTGTCCCAATTTCGGGAATTGCTATATGCGGATTCATGGCTAAATAAATTGCAACTGGACCTGTACATTTACTACATGCAGCTGAAACTAGTTCTGAATCCTGTAGTGAAGGATCTAATGTTCGCAAATTTTCAACCATTAATGCAAAAGCGAAAATGTCTAGTGAGGCATCCCCTGCGAAAGGTAGGATAGCTTTCTTGGCTGAATGTAATTCTTCCCAAAGTCTAGACTTAGTTTGTGAATCTCTAGTTTGAGTTGATTCGGTAATAGTTTTCAGCACTTCTAAATGATTATCATTTACTGCCTTAAGATTATCACTATTTGATTGCAAGCATACTGCTAAAGTATGATCTAAAATCTTTTGAAGCTGAGCTTCATCCATCACATTACCCTGTTGTCCGCTACTCTGATTTGGGGTAAAAGTTAGCGGTGTTTGATTTCCATTTGAAATTTGGGGATTTATCACTACATTTGGAGTAATAGGAACATGGGAATGATTTGGTATTTGCGAATTTATTGGCACTTGAATATTAAGTGGTGTTTGAGCGCTTGTTTGCATTTGCAAGGTAGGCATAGTTGGTGTTAAGATTGGTGTTACCCGATTGTGCTGTGGCGTTACTAAATTTAACGGCACTGTTTGGGTTAAAGGCGTAGTTTGATTTAATGGCACATTTTGATTTATTGAAACATTTTCATTTAGTGTGCTGAATGGCGCATTTTGGTTAGTGTGCACCTGATTATTTGGTGGCACTTGATTATGTACTGGTACCTGGGTACTAAGTGGTACTTGGGAATTTAAAGGTACTTGATTTGTACGTTTATTACGTGGAATCTAGATCTAGTTCGACCTTTAGCGTTACCCTTATTTTGAGCTGAGCGAGATTGAACTCGTTTGGGAGGAGGCAAATTTACTGCATCATCGATCTCGTCGATGGTATCAGAATACTCTGATTCTGTATCCGATTCATTTTGAGTAGCATAAGTATTGTCTAAATTAGTAGTACTGACTGAAGCGTCTGTGAATTCCACAAAATCTTGGCGATTTACTGGCCTTCTAATTTGCCTGCCTCTCGAAGAGACTTGAACTGTGCCTCTGGCACGATTACTTCTAGTTCTAGGCATTATTTAACTAGATTTTAAGCAAATATTTAAAACTTAAAGTAGATTTAAACTTAATTTTTAAGTTTTAAGCACCTTTGAAAATTTTGTACAATTTTCTACAAATTTGCACCAAAATGATAAATTTTACCTTTAAAATGGAAAATAAGGAAATTTTCCCAAATTTTAACACCTGAAGTCGGCACCTGGGTATATTAAGAGTACCCACGATCAATTTCACACAAAATTAGCACTGTAGTGACTAATAAACCAAATGCACTGAACTAAATTTAGGCCTATAAGTTTAACCCAAATTTAACCAAAATTTTCTCTTATTGTGGAAAATTTAAAGCAAATACACTTTAAATACACACAAGATAATACACTTGAACATATTTCATAGCATTGAACGTGTCTACCAACTATTTTCATAAACAATTGTAAGATTTGAATTTGAATTTATTTAACTGAGTTCTACAGACCTGAGAGTCATGCACTCAATCCTACACCTTAAAACTAAAACCTTAGACCTAACAAACCACTCAACAAGCAAAATCAACAATGTTAGTTTCCAACAAAGCTTAACCAGCCCTATTTTCGTATAGGCTACTAAATTTTCCCTCATTTTTTTTATTGTTAAAATTCTGTTTACAAACAAACCAACTATCGTTGCCTATTGGGTAAAAAAAAACAGACCCGAATTTTAACGCTAAAATTTCAGCTTTTTAAAGACTGTAAAGTGCGGAAAATGGCAGTATTTTCTATAAAATACAACTGAATGCCCTTAAATTATTGGTATTATTTTCTTTTTCGGGCATTAGGGGGAATTGAATCACACTTATGACTCCATTGTAATGTTCTATTCCAGTGACCAATCGACCATTTCACCAGAATAAACATTATTATCTAGGATGGCATAAGGGCAAACAATTGTATAAAACACTAATTAAGTATAAAATAGATAGGCTAAATAATAAGCAAATATCCAATTATACTGGGCCTTTAATCGACACTCCGGTGTACACAATATTGACCCACAATATGGCCAATTAAATCAATGATAGATTATCGGCAATTATCGGCAATGAGTCGAACGAATGGCATTACGGATTAAGTCGAGCGGTAAACCTAATCATTATGATATTCTCTATATCAATTAAAGGAATCTCGGGTTAATTTAGTAGCGTTTGGATTGGTACTAGTTAAGCATAAACAATCTTAGCTATTGCAAATGAATCAGAATACTTAGCTCTATAATAGAAGCTTGTGTGTGGCCATGGGCCCACGGCTGGGCTAGACAGCGAAGCCTCGTCCATAACCCGGCACGGCTATCTGCCTGGCGTACTTCTGGATTGCAGCCTTCGGAATTTGACTGGCGTGAACTAGTTAACAACTGTTGAGCGGCTGATGATCGGATAATATCACGCATTCCGAGGTTCGGTTTAAATACTGTGGCGTTATCGGCCATGATCGATCCATTGTAGTATTGATTTATTATTGAAATGCTAAATATAGTAACATTTGGACAGCTAGGGCCCTTATCACCAAATGGGACCTCTACGCATGTCAATCATTCTATTGTTGCTTTCTGGTTCATTAATTGTTCCCCGTATGCGGCGCTTTGAAGGTATATGCCGCCATCCCTGTAACGGCGGACGCTACGACGGCTTAGGTGCTTGTAACGCCCCCGGTTTCCCTGGTGTACGTGGAGTATCAGCTTGAGGTTTAACGGTGTTTACGATGACTTTTTATGTTCATTAACACAGCATGGGCAACTGTCCCAGCATGGGGGATGGAGCGCCGTTCCTAATTAAAGGGCCCTAACCTTAAAACTGTTGGTAATCACTGCCACCAACGGTGGATTTAACTGTTTAACTAGCTAAAATTAAATAATGGGCTACATATTTACATTTTACACTAAAAGACAATTAATCAATCTAGCAAACGACTGAAGCTTAAAACTCCTGGTTTTATTTATGCAACAGAATGAAAAAGACACTTAACATTATAGTTCGCTTCCAAAAGCTTTTGAAATAAATAATTTAAAAGCAACAAGTTTGAATATACATTTAGTATTTCACAAATCAGACAAACAATGCTTGTGTTTGAATAAAAGTTTAAATTTTCACATTAGAAAAAGTAATCACGAGTGCACCCAGAGACACCCGCAAGACTAAACAGCCGCAACTGATAGTAGTCTATCTGACAGTATGTTTCATACATGATCAACCGTCCACAGTTATGTTTCTAAGTTTTCCAAGTACAAAAGATCAACCTCCCTTAGTTCCTGCAGAAAATGTTCTAAGAAATAAAAAGCCTGGCAATTTAACACTTAGGCATCAGTATGTTTCCTTTGACTTCCACAGAGATCAAACCGTCATTTAGTGTAAAATAAACTGGAAAAGTTAGTTTTTAGTAAGAGAACCACTCTGACGTTATGGGGTGAGAGAACCTAAGATGCCGCTACAGGCGTCACCACCATAATTTTCTACAAGCTAGAGAGTTTAAGTTTACATTTAAACTAAAATTTAGAATATGGCGGTCCTAAACTGAACTTTCAAAAGCTAAACTATAACATACGAACCACTACCATTGTGCCCGGCATGGCATTCTCCAGACGTGGCGTCTCCACTCCCGACTGGCGTGACCCTTCTAGATTGAGAGATCTGTGAGCTGTGCTAACGATTGTCTCGTGGGCCTGGGGTTTTATACACATAATCGGAAGTTCGCGCGGACGGGCAGGGGAGCTACGGGGTCTGATTGGCTGAAGGCCTTGAGAACAATGGAAAGTGGGAGGAAAAGTCGGTTGAACAAAGGGACTGGGTGCAGAGCTGTTTGAAGGAGTAAGGACATGTAAAGATGGGCCTGTTTTGAGTTTTACTCAATTGAACATTGGGAAATAGGCCTTTACTTTGAATTATTGACTATGGAATGAATATTTACATGTTTGCAACGTGAATAGGCTCTTGTTAAAGCTTAATACATGGGTTTGGGTAACGCAGAAAGCATTACTATTAAATTTTTATAAGCTTTAACTGAAAACTGCAGTGTTATACACCACAACTAGTTTGGTGGGGGAGCTGGGTAAAATTGGGGACTCGAAGTTTCTAAGCACAGTTTGACTTTCGGATTGGGTTTGAACAGATCTTTTATAAATATCTTTTGGTTTTGTAACAGTAGTGCAAGCTAGCAGTAGCATTCGGATGGGTCCAGTCGGATTTTAGAGGAGAACTAAAACAAACATATATACACTAAAATTCGTATCCGGTAGAATGCCGATGTCAAATTACGTTGGACATATGGTAGCGTTTCTGGGGGTAAAAAGATTATTATAAAGTATAAATGTGGTTAAATAAACTAGCTTAGTTGGTTGCTATAACGCATTCAGTTAATTGGAACGTTTAACGTTTGAGTTAAAAGGTAAATCGATCGTTGTGGAAATTTTTCATAAGGATTGCGGCCGACAAACACAATAAAAAATATCACACTTCAAATGGTTGTCTGTACAAGTATATGAGGTTAAGTACCTTCGCAGAGGAAGCCCCTCCTAAAATGCAACTAAGCCTTTGGCTTTCCCGTCCTTAATGCAACTAAGCTAGTGTTTGTGGCTTTTTGCCAGAATAATAGGAGTAATAACGTTAAAATACATAAATACACGTTTCTATAATGGCGGCCATGATGAAGGAGCGCTGCGGTTGGCTTTGGGCAATTTTCAAATGTAGATGTGAGGATCTTCTAGATGGAAAGTCCGGATTTGGGCTTCACCAAGAGGCTTGTATTTGGGCAAGCTATTGAATTTCGAAAAGTTTGGCCGATTTGGTCCATTATTGTGAAAATGGCGCGATTTGCACAATCGAGGCATTTGGGTACTCCAAGAAAAAAAAATTGCAAGTTTGAAAAACGAGCGTTTTTCGGCGGTCAAGGTTTACACTCCCCCAAACGCAGGATTTTATTCGGGGTTCCTGAGAACTCGGAATAAAAGCTAGAATGCTAGAAGTCCGATGCAGTAAGCGTTTCGAGTGGTGTACCACAGGGTTCGGTCGTGGGACCAGACGATGATGTTAAGCAGTTTGGTCGGGTTGTTGACCACGACACACACTTTTTACTCCAAAAAGAACTCTACAATCTGCAATTCTGGTCCTTGGACTGGCAATTAAAATTGGCCCCTAAAAAATGCCAAGTGCTACATCATGGAAATCAAAATTTTCATTTCGATTATTACCTTGACGGTGTAGACCCGATTACCTTGTGTGAAAATTGTGAAAGATTTTGGCGTTTGGGTATCAAAGGACCTTACTTTTAGTGATCATTGTAATATAATTGTAAAATCAGCACGCCAAAGGACCGCTGTTATTCGAAAATTTTTTCGCTCTGGGGACCCAAAAACTTTAGTTTGGGCATTTAAGGTGTATGTGCGCCCAATGCTTGAATATGCCAGCCCGGTCTGGTCCCCACACCTTATAAAAGATATAGACCTCTTGGAATCAGTCCAACGTAGAGTTACAAAAACATTAAAAGGTTTTTCTCACATACCATACGTGGATAGGCTTAGAATTTTGAAATTGGAACAACTGGAATTACGGCGATTGAGAGCAGACTTAAATTTGACCTACCAGTTGGTCTGTGGACACTTGGGGGTCGATTACACTATTTTCTTTGAGCACCGTTCTGGAGACCGTACGAGGGGACACTCCTGGAAACTAGTTGCTGACAGATTCATGACTGATACCAGGAAATTTTTCTTTAGTACCAGAGTGGTAAATTGTTGGAATCTCCTACCTAAGGCGGTTGTTGAAGCCAACACGATTGCAGGTTTTAAAAATTGCTTACAAAAGGTATGTCTTAACAAATTTTTACAAAGAAGGTTATTTTAGCATAAATTAGTCAGTCCGATGATGGTATCAGTCTGTAACTATATTTTTATGTTATTTTAAAATTATTTTTAGCTTTTCAAGTTATTTTAAGTTATTTTTTTTAGCTGTAAAGTGTTTTTTAATTGAAAATTGTATGTAATGATAAACTAAAATGTGTAGTAGGTAACTTTTGTGTAAAAGTCGGACCATGTAAGTGGCTTGCCCTATTGGACCCCGTTTTTGCTTGTATGCAAATAAATTTATTTATTATTATTATTATTATTATTATTATTATAATAAAAAGATGGCCGCGCCCAGGCCGGCCGGTTGGCTTCGTTATCAGCTCCACGATTTTGACAATGTGCAGCCAAATTCCTGCCCATCCAGCTGGGATGAATATTGAATCAGGTCAGTGAACTATCGGTGCACCCTTTTGCGATTCCGCTGTGCTTTCGTACTACGGGCAGGGCAAGATTTCGTTCAATTTCTCCGTGAATCTGTTGTCTTGGTGGGCTACTGACGAGTCCATTTTCTCTCTCCCGCCCGTGATGCGTTTCACTATCCATGTGTCATCTTGCGATTAATACGTCTTTTTACGATCGTGCCGTCATTCAATAACCTGACATCATTTAATAGCAAACTGAAACTCGATACGTCATCATGTCCCGATGCCAAGAATGTGAAAACCCGATTACTGGAAATGAAGGCGAGATTATGTGTTGTTTATCGTGCAAAGGAAAATATCATTACAAATGCACGGGACTAGCTACTACAACGATAAAGGCTATGGGAAAAAAGAAAAAAGAAGAATGGAACTGCAAACGATGCAAAAAAAGCAGACAAAATTCAAACAGCGAAGATGCAAATGACAAACAAACAAATGAAGATGACACAGATAACGAAGATGGTGCCGGATTTAGTGAAGCCAATAAAAACAACTCGCTAGAAAGAATTGAACACAAAATAAATGAAGTCTTAAAGGGGATGAAATTTATCGAAGGCCAGTACGAAGATATCAAGAAAGAAAACATTGAAATCAGGAAAGAAAATACTGAAATTAGAAAACGCCTACAAGCACTTGAAGAAAAAATAAATAAACTAGGTGATTGTAAACAGGACACACAAAATCTTAAAACCAGAGTAGAAGAAATAAAAATGAGCCAAAACGAAACCGACCAATATAATAGAAACAGAAATTTGGAAATCTTTGGTGTGGAAATGGACAAAAAGGAAGACATCAGAGACACCATTTATCGACTTGTAGACGGGCTCTGCCTAGAATTTTTTGACGACAGCCATATTGACAGAGTGCACCGCATTCCAACAAAAAACATCAACAAGCCACAACCAATTGTGATCCAATTTAAGAGTAGAACTTTTCGTGATGAGTGGCTTAAAGGTAAAAAAGGCAGAATAACTAATGATGATATTTTTGGAAATGGAAATCAAGAGAAAATTTATGTTAATGAGCACTTGACACCTTTTTACAAATCTCTGCTGTGGAAAGTGAAAACCCAACTAAAAACATCACACAAGTTCATCTGGATCAAAGATGGGAAAATCCATGCAAGGAAAAATGAAACTGAAAAGGCTGTTGTTATTATCCGTAACGAAAACGACCTAGAGCTAATAACAAGAACTATTTAAATTCAGAACTCACCTGGATCTAAATGCAACAGTGGACTTCTCGGAATCCACTACTGTCCTTGTTGAAAGTTTTAATGACCTTGCAAAAAACCATCTAAACAATATTACAGCTGACGGGCTACTTGGCTTACAAATTAACCTAAGAAGTTGTAGACTACACTGGGACGAATTTATACTTACTATTAAACAGGAAAATATTAGTTGGGACTTTATTGTTATAAATGAAACAAATTTAAAAGAAGAAGAAATTGACCTTTACAAGATTGAAAATTATGCGCAACTTGCAAACTGCCGACAATTTAAAAAGGGAGGTGGTGTCATGGTTTTCGTTCACCAAAGAATTAATATTATTAACTCTAAAAAACTTTTTTTACATAATAATGAAGCACTTGAGATTGATGTGACTGTGGATAACAGAAAATATACACTTGTTGTCATATACAGACAGCCTTCCTCAAGTAGAATCAACTTTCTAAGGGACCTTAAAATTCTATTGCAACCTAGGAAAAACAACCCTTACTCAAATACTATTATTATTGGGGACCTTAATTTTAATCTTTTAAAAGAAACGCAAGATATAAGTGAAAAACCGGATATTGAAAGATTTGAAAACCTACTTGCAGCAAATGGTTTTTCATCACAAATTAACACTCCGACCCGCGAGGAACTTAAAATGAATAAAATCTGCAAATCTTGCCTTGACGTAATTTTTACTAAACTAAACAACTCCAGTATAAACGGATATGTAATAAAGAAAAAGATTGCAGACCACTATTTTACTTGCATTGAAATAAAACATCTTGATTCACGAAAAAACGATGTATATCAAAAACACAGACTAATTAAAAAACTAAATATACATAATATTATCAAACAGCTTCACAACTATGATTGGAATTACCTTGATAACTTTAAAAACTCTAATGACATGTATAACGAAATTGAAAAAACTATCCAGGAAATTTATGCTAATAATACATCATACAAAAGAAAACAGTCGGACAATAAATGTTTTAAACACGAGTGGATGAACAACATGCTCCTCGAAGAAATTAATCACAAAAATAAATTATGGTCTAAAATATCCAAAACAAATAAGCCTTCACCTGAAATTATTCAAGAATATAAAAATTGTAAATATTCTGTAACACAAAATATCCTTAGGGCAAAAAATGAATTTTATAAAAATTTTCTTATTGAAAACAAACCAGATAGTGCTAAAATATGGAATAAACTGAATCAATTAATGGGGAAAAAGCCAAAAACAAATATCGATGAACATCTAAAACGTGCCTTTCCTGACGAAAAAACCTCTGACCTATGTGACGCGTTCGGTAAAGAGTTTAAATTACAAGTTGAAAATCTAAAAAACAAAAATAAGCACAATAGGAGCTGTAGGAATATACTGGAAACTTCTAAAAAACAACAAATAACAAAACATAACTCTATCGTCATTTTGCCACCCACTATTTATGAAATCACTGAAATACTTAGTAATAGCAAAGTTAAAAAATCTACGGGACACGATGGTTTTCTTCTGGATCTTTTTGTAAAAACCAAAAATAACAGTGCTAACTTTCTTTTGAAACTGGTTAAAGTAATAATTGATACTGAGGTGTGGCCTGATAGTCTTAAAAAACAGATTCTCAGACCTGTATACAAAAAAGGTACCCACACGGAATTGAAAAACTATCGTCCAATTGCTTTACTCTCTGTGATAAATAAAATTGTGGAAAGATTTTTTACCAACAAAATTGAAAATTTCCTCAACAAATTTAATCTTTTGAACGACATACAGTACGGTTTCCAGAAAAAAAAAGGCACCACAGATGCTCTGCTATACTTAAATAATCATGTATGCCGGGGACTAAACGAGGGCAAATATGTTAGCGCTATTCTCATAGATCTTCAAAAAGCCTTTGACACACTTAATTTAAATATCCTCCGTGAAAAACTTGGTAAACTAGGTATCCGTGGTAAAATGTCAAGTATTCTCACTAGTTATCTCACAAACAGATTAAGTTGTGTTAAAATTGAAGAATGCTGTAGTGAGTGGCACAAGGTTGGCTATGGTGTCCCGCAGGGCTCAATTCTTGGACCCGTTTTATTTTTGATTTACTTAAACGACATTGACGATTTTCATTGGAATACTTACCTTACACTTTATGCTGATGACATCCTGCTGCTCTCAATAAACCTAGACAAGGAGACTATGATCGAAAACCTTCAAAAAGACTTTAATTTAATAAATGAATATCTCTTTGAAAATGAGCTTCATATAAATGCTGATAAAACTTGCGTACTTCCGTTTCTCACCTCACATATGACCCTGGATAATTTCGACATTAAATTACACCGATATGACTGTAATTATTCGGTGGAAAACTTGATCTGCAACTGTCAATGTCTAACTACCGTCAAACAAACAAAGTACCTTGGAATTGAAATTGACAGACATTGGAAATTCTATGACCATATTAACAACCTCATTACCAGAGTAAGACAGTCTCTACCTGGCCTTTATAATATTAGGAACAAACTTAATGCTCAAAACAAAAAACTTATTTATAACGCATGCGTTCTTTCACCTGTAAGGTATGCATCCCCCGTTTTTGCTTACACGTCTTCTGGTTACACTGATAGATTGCAAAAAATATTAAATAAGGCATGTAAAATCTTATTTAAAAATGACAACTCCAATAAACATGCACTGGATATAATGCTTGAAAACAAGATCATGACTTTTAAGCAAATTGCAGACTTTACGGTAATAACAAATACGTACTTCAACACTGACTTAAATACCCATCTGAAAAGACCCTGCAGAAATAATAATAATTGGCTGGTTACCCCGCATTTTAGAAACTCTTATGGTAAAAGAACACTAAACTTCATTTCACCCTACTTACTCAACAAGCTACCTGCAAACCTGCGTAACCTAAAAAATATTACTTCCCTAAAAAAAAAGCTAAAACAATGGTATTTTACAATGAAATAGATCTAAGTTACATAGATAAAACTCTTATTGGTAAATTATTAGGTTTTTAACCAAATGTTTTTTTTAATCAAATGTATTTTAACTAAAGGTGTTGAACTGTTATTAGTATAATATTGTTGTTAAAACACCACATCTGTAATTTATGTTTGTGAATCTTGTATTTCGTGTAAGAGGCACATACAGTCTTCCTGACTCGTGCCACAAGATGTAACATTTGCTGGATTAAATTATTATTATTATTATTATTATTATTATTATTATTATTATTATTATAAGGGTTCGTGCACACAAGATATGCAATAAACACAAGACCGCCAAAGATAAGCAATATTTGACATGAAATAAAGTATACTGTTTACATAAATGTTGACTTTGCCGTTTTGTATTTTTGGGGGACCAACGTTTTTGTGGCTAAGAGAACTTTAAGTAAATTAAGTTATAAGTTAAATTTTACTGTTTCTGCAGCCATTAACTAAATACTGTCCGTGCTGCTGGGTGCTGGAATATCGTACAAGTATTTGAAAAAGGGGCAAAAAGGACATTTATCCAGAAACACACTAGTTTTTAAAGTAAAAGTACAAAGTTAAGTTTGTTGTTTCGTTATAACAAATAAATGAGGCCATCTACTGCTCTGGTAATATGTCCCGTACGGTATCTGCCTCTGCTCAAGTCTAGTCATTTTTTTTATCTGGGATGACTGCGATAGGAACCCTCCACCGCATTTCAATTAACCTAGCCGCTACGATAGGGATTGGAAAATCGAATACTATGGGTACGCATAAAACGACCAGCTCTATTTATTGTTAAACTGGGATGGTTTGAGGTTACCAAACAACTTGTTTACATGGTGAATTTGACACTAAAGGGTTTCAAGGTATGACCCATAACTTAAACATAACAATACAACGCTGGAAGATTTTGTGGATTTAAACCAACAACCTTTTAACGACACTGCTAACCTTTTTCGCAGAGGGGTAGACAGACGGCTGTTTTTGGAAGAAAGCCATTTCGTAGAAAACTTAAAGAAGAGCCAACCGGGGACAGATTGCAGCTCCCGTAGAATATTCCTAATGAATATTTAATTAGTGTCGTTACAATCTTTGTCAACATTCTCCCATAAAGGGAGACGTTGATAGTGACAAAAAGAGTAAAACATAGGCACTTAAAATTTAGGTGTGAAGGCCAAAACGGGAATTAACTGGGAGTTGCTTAAGGATGACCTCCCAACAGACCAAAATGACAAAATTAAAAATGCAGGTAAAAATAATTTTCAGTCAATTTGTACTGAAATGAAAAGTTTAACAATTAAATGTTTAACGAAAATGCTGGCTTGATGCAGCAACATTCACTACATGCTTTCCAGGTTTGTCCAGTAGACTCTGAAGTTTTAAGATTTAAAATTCATCAAACACACTATTTTAGGTTTAGTTGCTCCTAGATGGAGCCACGGTTGTAGCGACAAACTACTCCTTATTTAAAAAAAAACATGCACGGGAAATTTACTTTGTTAGATTTCCGGTTTACTTGTAACAAAAAAAACTATTTAGAAAAAAAACTACATTAGGTTAGGTATTAAACCTCCGTTTCACCGTAAATGCCTACTCAGAGCTAGAGCCATAATAAATGCATTTATTTCCACCCTAGACTGATATAGAATTCACACTAAAACATCGGTCCTACTTTTAACAAAAAAAAGGACTGGGAGAACTATGTTTAAGTTTTTTATTGACAAACACACTGACTTTAAATTAGATTAAAATTCAGGCAACTTTACTTCACCGAACTTTGGAAAAATATCAAAATATTTAGGGAGAACACGTTTGCTCACGTAACTTAAGCCATTTGCAAAAGCTAAATTCGTTAATTATTGGTTTTTCTGCCATGACTAAACTTTTGTTTATATCACTAGCTGACAAACTTCGTTTTATCTTGCCTTTAGGAGGCAGGTTTAACGCGTCTTTCGTTGCTTTATTACACCAACAAAGATGGCGACGGTCAAAGGAGGGGGCTTGAATATCATTCGCTCGCAATGAGTTAACTTCCGAAGTTTTTAGCAGACCCCTTCCGTCTGCGCTTGAGGACTTAACGACGATTGGCGGAAGCACTGCGGGGTTTTGGGGCTTGACCAATCCCGCGGGGCTGGTTTGTTTACAGTGGCTTCTACGTTTCTTTGATTGACGAGGGCCATTTCTGACGGGGGGCGTAGCCACCTCGGCTGGCAGAGAAGAAAAATCACGGGGCGGGGCAGTTACTGGTCTGCACAGTAGGCTTAACGATTCTAATCCTGGTACGCCCAAAACGACATCATAGACCGAATTGTTGACCGGTGTAATGCATGCTACTGATTTTAAAACTGTGCCATCATCTAACCTTAGGCTTAGATTTACCTGGTCTAATGTAAACACTTGGCTACACAAGGCAGTTTGACATTTAATTTTTCGTTTTAAACGTGGCCAATTCCTTGCGAGTTTGGCGCTAACTAGCGAAACTGAGCTTCCGGAATCTCATAAAATATGAATTTTATTTTCACCTATGCTACCGGACAGCGTACTAGCATTAAGAATTTTACTGGCATTTTTCCCAACTGGGAAACATGCGTTTGCTTGCTGTGGTTTCGAGTTAAGTTCGAGGCATTCACTACGAAAATGTTGGGGAGAATTACACACGTAGCAACGCCTAACTCGATCTGGATTAGGGTTAGTTTTTTCACTAGCACTAATGTTTGTGGCAGGATCCCCTCCTGGGTTATCTGTGGTCACACTGACAGATCCGGCCGGATTAGCTGTCGCGTTGTGGTTACGGTTGTGACCACGCTGTTGACCAGTAGGTTTAGAACCTTGGTTCGATGGTACAGCTATGGGCTGTGTTTTGGCTACACGAGTGGCAGTTTTGGTAGCAATTTGTCTATTGCGGGTTGTGAACTCGTCACAAAGTTGGGCTGCTTTCAGCCAACGTCCCTAACTTAATTTGATCAGGGATCCACTTTCTGAGTTGGGTAGGGCAAGATTTATAAAATTGCTCTAAAAGCATAAGATTGACAAGTTTGTTGTAATCTCCGTTAACTTTAGATAAAGCTAACCAACGAGTATATAACGTTTCTAACTCAAACGCGTAGTCGTAAAATTGCTGGTCTACTTCTTTCTCGAGAGAACGAAACTGAGTTTGAACCGACTCTTTTGTCTGGACAAAACGGGCAAGCAATTTATTTTTGACTATTTCGTAGTCCTGCATTTCAGCGTCTGTTAGCTGATCACAAACTTTAATCAAAACCTCACTGACGAGAGGTTGGAGTCCCGTGACCCATTGATCTCTAGGAATTTTCTGACTAGTCATTGTACGTTCAAAAATCTTAAGAAAACTGTTGATTTCAGTTTTTGGCATCCACTTGTTGACGAGACGAACTACGTCCGCAACTTTACCATGTTTAAGAACTGGATTTGGGGGAGTTGGGGGAGCGTCGTTAGCTCCACTACGAGCGGAGTTAAGATTTATCGTAGCAGCACTTAGCTTTGCTAGTTCTAGCTGCTTGTCCAGTTTAGCTAATTCCATAGCACTGGCACGATCCTTAATTTGGGCATCTTGGTCCCTTAAAGCTAGTTCATGAGCACGGCGCTTATCTGCGTCCGCAATTTCGAGTGCTCTTAATTTAAGTTCTTCTGCTTTAAGAAAGAGTTCGTTTTCTTTAGCTGAAAGTTCTTTTTTTGCGAAAATGGCAGCATCTCTCCTTTCAATAGCATTAGCTAGTGCATCGGAAAGTTCACTTAAATCCAATTTACCGTCTTCGAGGGCTGCTCGTAAGATTTGTTGGGATTCGGCTCTAGAATCACTGACTGTAAAGCCTAAGTTAAAACAAGCCTTCTTTAAGCTTTTGTTTTGCAAATCACGAATGATTTCTTTTAACTCTTCCATTTCGGACATGTTTAGGTTTAACGTTTTAACGTGGTTTCAAAATAAAGCTTTTATAAATGAAACAAAAATTAAATGCAGCCGCATAAAATTTAACGTTAATTTTGAGCAGAGCGAATTGCTTAAAAAACTTTTCTCCCAAATCCAGTCAGATTGCACACAAAAAAATACACTTTTAAAACCTCTAGCACTCTGGTATATGAATAGTCAAATGGTATTAATACCCTCAACTACAACACTCGGCTTGGCGGCCTTTAAGCATATCTCATGTACATTTACCCAATTGTACAATTGCTGTACAGTCAGTCTGTCCTTCCGTTTCACCGTAGTACGGGAAGTCCGGCACTGATTTTCAGGAGTCGATCGTCACTGGCGGTCAAATCCATGGGGACCTCGGTGTTTCACGCAAAATCCACGGCTTGGCTGCACGGAGCGCAGGTTCCGTCTCGGGCCTCTTCTCCTACAACATTGGTTGGGGTTGAGACAGTTCTTGGCGGGAGGACGTCTACTGGAAGCGGCAGCTGTTGCTTCCTGGCGCCGGCAGTTGTTGGAGCTGCAGGCGGGGGTTGTACTATTTTTTAGCTTTAGTTCGACATCTGCTTCGTAACTTTTTGTAATTTAGTCACAGGCATCTACTTTGTGGCCATGTTTAACGGGACCACAGACGTCTAGTTGGAAGTGGCTTGCATCCTTCTAGGTTTGTAGCATGGCAGGAGGGAAAACGCTTGACCTCCCTTAGTTCCCGCAGAAACTGATCTAAGAAATAAAAAGCCCGGCAATTTTAGACTTAGGCATCAGTATGTTTCCTTTGACTTCCACAAAGATCAAACAGTCATTTAGTTTAGATTAAAAGTCCATTTAAAATAAACTGGAAAAGTTGGTTTTTAGTAAGAGAACCACTCTGACGTTATGGGGTGAGAGAACCTAAGATGCCGCTACAGGCGTCACCACCATAATTTTCTACAAGCTAGAGAGTTTAAGTTTACATTTAAACTAAAATTTAGAATATGGGGTCCTACACTGAACTTTCAAAAGCTAAACTATAACATACGAACCACTACCATTGAACCCGGCATGGCATTCTCCGGACATGGCGTCTCCACTTCCGACTGGCGTGACCCTTCTAGCTTGAGAGATCTGTGAGCTGTGCTAACGATTGCCTCGTGGGGCTGGGGTTTTATACACATAACCGGAAGTTCGCGCGGACGGGCAGGGGCGCTACGGAGTCTGATTGGCTGAGGGCCTTCAGAACAATGGAAAGTGGGAGGAGAAGTCAATTGAACAAAGGGACTGGGTGCAGAGCCGTTTGAAAGAGTAAGGACATGTAAAGATGGGCCTGTTTTGAGTTTTACTCAATTGAACATTGGGAAATAGGCCTTTACTTTGAATTATTGACTATGGAATGAATATTTACATGTTAGCAACGTGAATAGGCTCTTGTTAAAGCTTAATACATGGCTTTGGGTAATGCAGAAAGCATTACTATTAAATTTTTATAAGCTTTAACTGAAAACTGCAGTGTTATACACCACAACTAGTTTGGCGGGGGAGGGGGTAAAATTAGGGATTCGAAGTTTCTAAGCACAGTTTGACTTTCGGATTGGGTTTGAACATATCTTTTATAAATATCTTTTGGTTTTTAATAGTAGTGCAAGCTAGCAGTAGCATTTGGATGGGTCCAGTCGGATTTTATAGGAGAACTAAAACAAACATATATACACTAAAATTCGTATCCGGTAGAATGCCGATGTCAAATTACGTTGGACGTATGGTAGCGTTTCTGGGGGTAAAAAGATTATTATAAAGTATAAATGCGGTTAAATAAACTAGCTTAGTTGGTTGCTATAATGCATTCAGTTAATTAGAACGTTTAACGTTTAAGTTAAAAGGTAAATCGATCGTTGTGGAAGTTTTTCATAAGGATTGCGGCCGACAAACACAATAAAAAATATCACACTTCAAATGGTTGTCTGTACAAGTATATGAGGTTAAGTACCTTCGCAGTGGAAGCCCCTCCTAAAATGCAACTAAGCTAGTGTTTGTGGCTTTTTGCCAGAATAATAGGAGTAATAACGTTAAAATACATAAATACAAGTTTCAATAATGGCGGCCATGATGAAGGAGCGCTGCGGTTGGCTTTGGGTGATTTTCAAATGTAGATTTGAGGATCTTCTAGATGGAAAGTTCGGATTTAGGCTTCCCCAAGAGGCTTGTATTTGGACAGGCTATTGAATGTCGAAAAGTTTGGCCGATTTGGTCCATTATTGTGAAAACGGCGAGATTTGCACAATCGAGGCATTTGGGTGCTCCAAGAAAAAAAGATTGCAAGTTTGAAAAACGAGCGTTTTTCGGCGGTCTACGTTTACATCCCGTGTGGGAGGGATTTATTGTTATTCCATGAAGTGATCGATCACGAGCGACGAACTTATCGTAATTAAATCTACTTCTAGAAAGTCATTTAGGTTCTACGAAACTGTCGTAAATAATGTCAGCTGGTAATGCCATCCTTTAAACTCTAACAATGGGTATAATTACACTTGTTCAGTCTCAAATGATCTTGCCGCCTCTCGGTCACCTTTGAAGAGGACTCCCCATTTATAATTGCTATCTGGAGTCGTTTTGATCTGGACAAAATGTATTTTTACAGCACACCTTCGTTCGCCGATTGCCGCTTTTGCCACGGTATGCGTTGATCATGTGACCCTTCAAAGTCACACGGCCGCGAGCGAGAAATAACACAGGCTGTCACGCCCCTGAGCTCGACACACTATGTAACAAAGATGGACATATATCATTCTTCTTTGCTATGTAATGCATGTCGTTTGCGCCAAAAATGAGTTTGACTATTATCTCGAGATAATTATTACTATCTCGAGATAGTACGGCCAAACGTTGTTATCTCGAGATAATACACACAAAAAATATTTACTGATGGCCTCTGCAGGGCTCCGTAGGTTTTGGCAGGGTAAACCTTTGAAAATCTAAAAGTTGAATCGGGAGCCGGATATAAACGAAGTCCATCAGTCCCAGGCAACTGCTACACCCATAGAGCCAGATGAGTTTTGTGCCACAGAGCAAGATCTTCGTAATAAAGTAAATGAGAGTGACGTTTTGACAGATGACGAAAAGGAACAGTTGTTCAAGGTATTAATGAAATATAGATTTGTGTTCAGTTCGAGAATTGGTTTAATAAGCCCAGTTATGGATATTGATGTTGGCAATTGTGGTGTCGTCATAGAGGCGCCACAATAGTAGTCCTTTAAGTCCCAATGTTAACCCATTCATAGCTTAACATACCTCCATAGTTAATTACAGTCTATCCATACAATGTTGTTGCCATACCCATATCACGTGACTGCATGTCATGTGACATACCTTATATAAAGGCTGTACTCAGTTAATAAAGCTGTCCTTCAAGTGTTAGCCTACAACACTGTGTTCCTATTCCTTACTATGCCTTAGTGAACCCACGAGAGTATGACTGTCACCCTCATACATCACAGATGGCGACGAGGCGGTACTAAGGTTTAAATTAATGATTAGCTTGATAGAGTCTACAGCCATGGAGATTGCTCCTAATCTGTGGTAAGTAGTAATTTTTTTTCATTTTTGGCAAATGAAATTAGTACTCTGTGGAACTATCAGAGCTTAATTTTTTCAAAAAGTGTACTGGGTTTAGGAACTTTCGTGGTATGAGATGATAACAGTTAAATTTGGTACCTTATCAACTAGAACCAAAATGGACAATTAGATTTATTACGGTTTATTTTACCATGGCAGTGTTCTAGAGCGACGCACTGGCGTGTCCGCACAGGGAGTACTATAATCCTGAAGGTTCAAAAAATGCGCTGCTAAATTAACCCTGTTAAATTCGATTGTACCTTTGCCCATATTCGGGCTGTAGTGTGCCGGTGTTTAAGCACTGTAGCGTTTATGCTTATAAACGATGAAACTTGGTCTGTGCCGAACGCATAGGCCTGCTGTGTTGTTGTGTTTAAACGTTTAGTAAAACGGTACACAATTATGTAAATATATGGCATTTGGCTTAATCCTTTAATTTATACCGATATATCGGTAACCGGTATTGGTATCTACTGATACTCTATCAATCACCGATCTTGCTTCCTTTAAATCGACTTGTATTATACAACGTTCATTTGGCTATTAAATTAATAAAATAACTTAGATTTGCTAAGCATCCCTGCTTAGCTCAGTTTAGCCTCAGCCTTGCACATCAGGCCAGCTTCCAAGTATCAACTATTCAGATACTTCTTATAGATCAGAGCATTACCTCATTGCTAATATTAGAACTAGTCCGGGTTCGAGACCCAACTTGTTCAACTCTACCTTTACTATTGGAACAGTTACCTGCTTGGGTATATAAAGGCCCAGCTGCCAGAGCAGCTCTCTCACTCCAACCCGACCCACATGCAGAGAGGTTGCCTGCCACAGAGCTCCTGACCCTAGGACCTGACAACAGTTATAAGCTAAGTAGAACTCTGATTATTGAATTGAATTCATGCTGAACTTAGGAAAGTTAGCCTAGCTCATTTTGACTAAGATCCAGGCCTAACTTTGGCAAGGACGCCCCGCAACGAGAATAGCATTAGCTAAGAGTGCTTTAACTTGGGATAAGAGGGAACCTAAATAAACCCTAACCCAGCACCTTTGACTTTGAATAAATCAAGTTTAATTAAACCAGAAACAACTTGTGTGGTCTCCCTTCTTTTGCTTGCCTTTGTTGTGATATTGTGTGATATTTGTTGCTGTTAATAATCAATCAGCCGGTGTACGCTGTTTAGCTTACACACTGGAAACCCGCCACTTTTCTGATAATTAGGGGAAAGTGCGAGGTGTACAATGGTGTCCAAAGTCTAAATTCGAATTTTATAAGCTCACGCTCAATTCATTTGTTAGCAGTAGATATCATGTATTGAAAAAAAAAATAGAGTTGAAAAAAAAAAGGCAAGCGAAAGGGGACCAAATTGTGTGTAAAAAAAAAGTGTAAACTAAATAACAAGGTTGCATAGTGGCTACTGACATACTAAGCCATAGAAATAATAATAGGCTAACAATTTTTTTAATTGTTGTTGTTGCTTGAGCACGAATTTTTTTTTGTTGGTTTCATTGTATAAGCCATGGTTAAGACTAGAAAATCTCCTTCTATCGGTGGTTTAGTCAGAATTTTCCTGTGCCTAGGAATAAGCTAGTGCACTCGACTAGGGGAAGGCTTATTAAAGCAAATCCTCGTTTAATTGAATTTGAAAATTTAAATGTGGTTTCTCAGACTGGGCTACGGTCTTTATCTCGGCAAGGACGAGCGTAGATATGCACGCCGTCAGTTTCACGTAGAGCACCGGCACGCGAGCAAGCCAGGTGCCGTAGTAAAACCAAGGTCACGAGCCAGCGCTCACGCAGCTCTTCTCACGAGCGAGCACAGGTGGATTCCGATCATGAATCAGCTGTTCGCTCTGGCAATAGAGCAGCCAGTGTTTCGCCAGATAGGCGCAGTAATAATAGTTTTGTTTCCTCTCGTCATGATTCCCATCATAATTTTAATAATGAAAGGCCTGTTGTTAATGTTTCTTTTGTTTTCATTCATGACATGCCTCAACACGACGAGCAGTCTGCTCACTCTCGTGACTTGCGCAATAATGCTGGTCACAGTCGTCGTTCCTTCCGAGAAATGACGACGTCATCACCCATTCATACGCCACCGGAAACCCCCTTGGTTGGCAGTGGGTCAACAGGTCCAGACTCGCTTCGTGCGGAGCGTGATTGTTTACAACACATAAACGATAGTCACGTTGAAGCTTTGCGTAATATAGTTGACAGTTTTCAAACTAGACAATTAAATAATTATGGTAACAATGGTAATAACAACAGCACTCCTCTTTGGGAAGACGTACGAAATGCTAAGAAAAATTTAACTTCTTTCTCGGGAAAAGATGGTACCGATGTTTTCACATTCTTGCTCCTGACAGATAATCTTAGGAAAATTGATAAGAATATTCCTGACTGGGAATTGATAGCAGCCGCTACAAACAGGTGTAAGGGAAGAGCTGCCAGATTTTTGGCAACAAGCTCGATTGCTTCTAAGCAAACCAACTGGGCTTCTTTTAAGTCAATTTTAAAAGAAAGATTTGGTGCTGGAGGTAAAAAGGTAACTAGAACTAATTTTCACAGGGCTAGAATGTTGCTTAGAGAAGACATTGGAAAACTCGCAGATGGGTTGGAAATAATGGCAGCCGAAATTCGGAGAGTTCAGCCATCCGTTGATGATTTTGAAAGAGCACATCAGGGGAGATCACATGACAAAGGGTTGCGTTGTACTTTTCGAGCAGCTATGCCCGACATTTTGGAAACTTATTTAGCAACTGTTTTTCCTAAAACATGGGAAGACATGTTACATAAGACTTTGAAGCGCCAAACGGAGATTAATGAAAGGAATCATTACAGCCGAAATCAACAATCTGCTAAAGGTTCGTCTGATGCAATTTTGCCTCTCGACAAAACAGCGACAGTGGCAGCAGCAGACCTAGCCAAGGTTTTGCAGGAACTTGAACGTAAAAATAAGGAAATTAAAAATATTAGACTTCGTGAATCATTAGGGGAAGTCAGGGTTTCCGCAGTACAGCAGGAACAAAAGGAAAGACGCAATTGTTTCCGGTGTTTCGGCAAGTGCCACCTCAGCAGAAGCTGCAGAACTGCAGATAGTAGGCTGGAAGCAGTTAAGGCCACAAACACAAAACGTTTGGCTGCCGAAGGGAAACCAATTCCACGCAGAAACACCTCTAACACGAAATATATGGGAAATAATCGCCGAGATAATAATAATATTGGCACTAGAGACAATTCACAACTGAATTTAGCTCAATATAATCGTCAGCATACAACTAACAACGGAGCAAGCCCCAATCAAGTTCAAGTCTCTCGAAGCTCACAGCAGCCACAGCAGTCAAACAACTAGTTGACAGTTCAAAGGGATAGAGGTACTTTGAGCTGGCTGGCTTATTAATTATATTATTAAATGGATTTATTAAAACTGAACTGTTCAGACCAGATTTTGGAAATCAGTAAGCTAAAATTTAGGCTTTCCCCATCTCCATATGATGCCTGGGAGGCTTATAATCAAAATAGAGAAATTATAAATTTCGAACAGTATAATGTTTCATACGAACACACAGCAACAATCAATGTTTCGTCCGACGCAGGCACAATCGATACTCCGCAATCACAATGGAACGCCACACCCCATGAATTTTATGAAGAAATTCCCGTATCTTTATTTAAGGATACTGTACTGCCTAGCTATTCAGAGACAACTATAACTGGCACTTTGCATATTGCATATCCTGAAATACAGAGTGGCACTTTTATTTCCGAATGTAAACCTGATTTGTTGATTTGTTCGGCTAGATGTCTAGTCAATACGTCACCTACCGGATTGATACCGATAATGGTAATTAACGCATCTAGCGAAGACATATTTTTGCCTTCTGGTATGACTCTTGGCCATTACACAACTGCGGAAGTTGAGTATGATTGCCAGGACGACGACGAAATTCCAATTAATACTGCCGACTCGGTAATTCAGCCGAATACCACTCAAACCGAATCAGTCACACTTCATACTCCCGTTTCCACACCAGGGCCCAGTGAGATAGCTCTACACTATCACAAAGCTGGAGCGAGTAACTCGATTCCGTCAGGGATAAGCGAAACCAAAACTGATTCATGCCTTGCAAACGCTCGAGATTTAGAGCCAACCGAGATAGCTCGCGATGTCTCCGAAGCTATTTCCGGCTCTCCTGAGCAAGTCCAGACAAAGCCCATTGAGCCATCGCAAACGAATGCGGAGGTCAGCGCTGACTCTATCAACAAGACAAGGCCATCGCCAAAGTCACAATCCAAGATAGAAAGTGATTGGGACAAGTTGAAATTTAAATTTTCATTTCCGGATTTAACTGAAGAAGAAAGGGCAGAATTTCTTGAAATATTGAAGACACGTACAGAGCGTAGAAAATTTGCTCGAGAAAAGTCATCCATAGAGACAACCGGATTTCAAGGATCCGGAATTACACGCTGTTTTAAAAAGCTGCCAACAGAGCTACAGAAAGCTACTGCACGTATTCAGTTCTGCGCCCAGCGGATTTCCACAGCATTTGTAAACGAAGAATGTGCCACATATTTGGACGATATTTTGTTAAAACCAACAAAATTCCATACTCATCTGTTACACGTAAGCAGAGCCCTAAGAGTTGTATGGAAATCGAATACAAAACTCAGTCCCGAAAACAAAACAGGTGGAAATTCTTGATTTTATAACAAGCAAAGACGATGCCCAACCAGACAGTGATGAAGCCCACACTATGGAACTCGTTTCCCTGCCAGAAAAATTAGAGCCAACCATAGATAAGGAGTGGAATAATCCCCAGTTTGAATTTGCACTCCCTGACTTACACTAACACGAACAAATAAAATTCTTGGTGGTGTTGCACTCAAATCAGGAAATTTTCTGTAACAACCAAGAAGAGGGAACACTATTAAAAAGGGAAGCCAAGTTTTCAGGCTTCCAAATAAGCAAAATAGGCGCCAAATCAGACGACGGAAAGATTGAAGTTGAAAAATCCTTTCAACAACTCAGAAACATGAAAGGACCTAGCCAAGTTGCGAGAATGCGCAGTACTTTCGGCAGGCACATAGCCGATTTTTCAGTTTTTTCAGCCTCCCTTACCAGAGTCACGGCAAAGGACAAAGAGCTTAGTTGGTATAAAACAAATGGCTCCGTATTCTCAAGTTTGGAGCAGGCTATGATAAAGACAGCGACTTTTAGGCACCCAGATTTTTCACAGCCTTTTTGCATTAAATCTAATGGCAGTTGCGCATTGCTAATGGGTTGTCTTACACAAATGCATAACGGTATAGCCTACCCTATAGCCTATACTGCTCGAACTTTGACGTTTGCGGAAAAGGAAGGAAGTGTGAATATAAGGGAAAGTCTCGCCGTACTACACGTAATTGAAGCGTTTCAATCGTTTCTGATCAGGAGACCCTTCTTCCCTACAGCCAATTTTATGGCACTAATGTACTTATATAATGGTAATGAGCTTTCTCCTACGCTAAAACGCATTTTATCCAGGCTGGAAAAATACGATTTTGTCATCCAGCATCGGTAGGAACAACCACGGCAAGTAGCCTATGTTGCTTCACGCATAGCAAAAAAAAAATATATATAATAATAACGCAGAAATTTTTTGACGTTAATGGCAAGCTGACGAATCCGAACAGCAGTTGCGTGATCTTATCACGAAACTCCATGAAGATCCGATAGACCATATGGTGGAGCTGGATCCCCCAGTTTTTAGCCCGATAGCTAGTGACACCCAACAAGCGTCACTGGAAACTAGCAATGAGCAAAAAGGCATAAAGCATAAGAATTGCGATCCTCATACCTCCCGGCTGTTTCAAAAACGAATCAGATTGGAGGAACAGCAGAAATTGAGACCAACACACAATTATTGCACTAGATCGAGCAAAAACACTCCCAAAATAAGAATGAAACGTAATCTTGAACAAACATGAACACACAACTGCTAGACAAGGCCAATTGAAACATCTCAAATCTGAAACTTTGCACTAGACCCAAACGTAGCTTCAAAATCAAAATTTGGTTTTCAATGCAGATAAAGACTGTCATTTAAGGAATACAAATAATAACGAGGCACCATGCATTAGCCTCAGAGAAATTTATCATTTCATTTGTTAAAATTGCCTTGAAATTTTCAAACGAATCCGTATAAATACGAAGAATGCGATCCGGCATTATTAACAAATGAATTTTGCAAATTAATTTCCAGTGGACCAATCTTGTTCATTTCACAAAAGAAAATTTTTTTTGGAAATCTCAAATGGAGAGATTGTCGTATTTTGCAAATATACATGCAATTAAGTTCAAAGAAATAACATAAAAAATGTGGCCAGTGTGATTATCATGAGCAAGACTCTTGAGTTTGTTTTGGTTTTGATTGTTTGTCATTGGATCACAAACTTACCCTGAAATCATATCACAATCGGTGATATAACTAAGGAGACTTGTCTGACGATAAAACAAATTTTTATCTGCATAGAAAATACGTCTCATTTAACATGGTTTATGAGAATGAAAAAAAAATGCATATCGAATATGACTCTTGAATAAAATTCTGCTCGTTGCATGATTTGGACAAATATGTTAAAGATTTTAAATGAAAGAATGGTTTGGAAATAGAATTACAAAAATCATATCTCCCGACTTAATTTTAAAAAATCTCAGAGACAATTTCAAGAAAATGTTTTGCTTATTATACAATTTGGACGAATACGTCAGAAATTTCAGATAAAATTATATCTCGAAATTATTGAGAAATATCATATCTTCCGACTACTACTTGAATTATAAATTATTCAGAATTATCATATCTTCCGACTTAAAACTCGGGTTGTAAATTATGGAGGAAAATCATATCTTCCGACTTGAGAATTGGATTGGATATTTGGAACAACAGATTTTGGTTCCTTTGGTTATGAGTGTTTCATCAAAAACACTTTAGCTTTCACTATGCAAGAAGAAACAATGTTTTGAAGTTAGGATGTCCGTCACTTGCACTATATACACGTAGGGCCTCCCACCTAACGCAAAAACGTAACGTACGCCCACAGTAGATCTTTCAGCTCTAGAATTTTGACTGAAAGCAAGTGACTGATTGTGTTATCGTTACAACCAATTAAGGTACCGAAATATCGAGACACATGCTTTTCTTACATAGAAATAGAGCATGTCTTGTGAGAATGTTGAAATTATAACCAGTCGCTCCGCTCATTTATGCTATACCTATAATCATGGTTGGATTTTATTCTCCTATGTTGATATTGTTCATGGCCGTAGGAAGCGGTACGGCTGGTGCGGCATTTGGTGTACCACTTTTCGGCGGGCAGTTTTAAAATACCGCATATCCAAACACATAAAATGCGGCTGCTGTTGTCAATCCTTTGAAGCTGCCCTATAGGGCTTTTCTGCTGCGCTTTGATGAGCACAGTCTGTCCCTCCAGCATGAACTGTGCACAACTTTCCCTACCTTACGAAGACAATGAGCTTGACCTGGAGGAGGAGGTTTGGGGAAAAAGAAGTAAAATAAACTTTTCCAAAAGTGGCGCTACCAAGGATGGATGTAAGTCTCATCTCGAACTTCCACGTTAAACGTCAAACTTGGAAACCCTATAGAGTATGTAAATTGATGGATCAATGGGATCAATGGCTTCCATTGATTATTGCATTTCGTTTGTTTGGTTGTATTGCATTTATTTAGCGGACGTTTAGCTAAGTTATTTTGCAAATTTGTGGTGACGTGGTAATCCAGTTGGACTTTGTTTTGTGAGCACTACAAATTGGTACTTTTACAGTGTAAAAGTGTATCTTTGGGTTATAGCCTATAGCTTTTCAAGCGAATTGGTTTATATTTGTTTTAGTGTGTTGCGTATTCGCTCCTAGAAGCAACCGCTTGCTTGGTACATTTTTTTAAAGTGTTTATAAGTTGGTATTAAGCCTATTGAGTGTGCATATATTTATAGGTATTGTGAATTAGTATTTCTTAAAGGTAGACAGACGGTCGTGGGTTTCGTTCAACAGTTGCCCAATTGTGGATTTAAATTCATTTAACGATTTAAAAAAAAATTTTTTTTAAATATTGATTATACTTGTAAATCGTAATTATGCCTAGAGCTAGGGGTAATGCTGGTCGCGGAGTGGTTACTCGTTCTTCAAGGGGCAGGCCTATTCGCAGGTTTCTACTAGTACGCCTAAGCAACATAGACGCATGACGCAGCATATTTTGGATTCAGACTCGGATGATGATGTCGATCTTGCTCAAAGATTAAGGGCTTACTCCCCCATCCTCCCATACTACATAGGGAACGTTCTCGTTCACCAGTTCGTCATGAATCGAGTAGGAATAAATCTAGGGATAGACAGAGGGTACGCTTGCCTATTCCACCCGATGTTTCACCTCCGAGTCACTTGACGTTACCTACTCCCCCAACCGGTAATGCACAGCTGGGAATTGGAATTAATGGTGACCAATTGCGGGACATTTTGTCAACCTGCTTACAGACTAGTAATCGTTCACTACAGCAAATTACCAAAAATCAATTCGACATGCTTAAGGATTTTAGTGAATCTTTTCACTCCCGCCAACCATCCGGGATCGAGGAAAATAAGAGGCTTTGGGAGGAAATCAGAAGCTCGAAGAAGGCAATCACGATTTTTCGGGGTGACGAAACTATTGATGTGTTCACATTTTCTCTAATTGTAGAAAATTTACGTACTTTAGATACTTCCCTGAAGGACACAGAATTAATTTCAGTCGCATATAGCAAGTGTACAGGGAACGTAGCAAAATACTTGACTATGAACCCTCAGATTGCAGGTCTTACCGATTGGGCTAAATTTAAGGAAATGCTAGTTGACCGTTTCGGTTGCGCAGGTAAGAGCATAACCATGAATAAATTTTTTACGCTTCAGAATTAAAGGAGGGCGAAACTATTGAGGTGTTTTCTGACAGATTAGAGGGAATGGCTTCTGCACTTTGGCGTGTTAAACCCGAAGATAGTGCGGAGGAAAAATTGCGTAAGCTCGAATCTAAAGACGAAGGCTTGCGTTCGGTTTTCCTTCACGCTATGCCTCCTGAAATTGAAGGTCATCTTTCCGCAGTAAATCCATCCTCGTTTAGGGCTATGTATAATGAAGCTATTAAGAAAAGGTCAATTTTAGAAGGTTATGTTGGGAAACGTCGTGGGTCAGTTGTAACAAAACCGACTGAAGCTGCAGGTAGTAAACAAACTACGGACATCGGCATAAATAATCTTGCTTTAGGTTCTGTGTTAGATAAAATAGAAAATTTAGAGAAAAGCATGAATAAAATTAAAAACACAACTGATGAACTAAATAAAGCCAGAGTTAGTACTATAAATGTAACTT
>JAHWFP010090180.1:181536-199020 GCA_023313725.1 Lithobius niger
TATCCACAAAACAACAACTATAATGGCCACCAACAGCAGAACGACCAACAACGGCAAAATACCCAGCAACAATACCGTAATCAACAAGGACAAAATTTTACCAAAAATCAGGTTCCACAGCATGCTACTAAGTGCGAACAGATAAACGATTCTGATTAGGTTATCGATCAGTCAAAAAACGGGTAGATAGCCTGAATGAAAACAGGGATTCTAGGCTAGACAACACAAAGCATGAACAGTTAACTGACGACAGTACTCAGTTCGTTAGCTCTGTTCATGCTCAAACTCTCGTTACACGTGAAATAGACCGGGATAGACGTGATACACTTAATAGGAAACAGTAAATTGATTTCTAGCACTTCAGGCTGATAAATTAAAAAGCATAAATCATATGATGAAGTCGAACAGCATCAGCAGAAATTGTCTTTACCCGATAGATTGTTTACATTACCTAGATTAGCTTCATAATCCCTCAGTCATGTCGCACCTTAAGTTGAAAATAATCAAACTTTATCTGGCGATTTTGATACAATTTTGGAAACGGTAAACAGTAAATATGGTTTGGAGTGTGATTCAGTAATAATTACTTTGTTTGAAGATGGAATTGATTCCACTAGTTTTCATTCAGAATTAAATCAGGTAGAATCAAATAAGCCTATTGTATTAACTATTCTAGGTCAAAAATGCACGTTGCAGTTCCGTCATGTTGAAGAGACATTTTTTAAAGATGAGGTCGATATGCCTTCAGGTACTTCTATCGGTATTTCTAGTGAAACTCAAAACAGCTGGAAAAGTAGGGTTCCTATTGTTTCGGGAATTATGGAACCAACTATTTGTTTGACTTGTTGGGATAGCAGAGGTGCAAGTGAATCAGATTACTCGCCTGTTCTTTTTCAATCTCTGAGCGAGAACGGCGATCTGCTTACGAGCGTCTCGGCTTCAGCAAGTGGAAAATGGTACAACCAACGTCATCTAGACGCAGCGTTACTAACTAGAGGTGAAAATGAAGATCTACCTGCCTTGGAGTTTAACGAGGAGCAGTCGTCGCTTAATGAGGAAAGTGTTCCTACTTGCAGTGTTCACAACACTGTAAAAACTAAATTCTCTCGCCCACATTTAGTGTTTAATATTGGTGGTGTGCCTAAGGTGTGTTTAATTGACACAGGAAGTTCACTTTCGTTTTGGATAACACTGCGGCTCACAAAATGCTTAAGGATATGAGGAGTGGCTCACGTTTAGTGGATTTGGAAACGCCCATAAGCCTCGTAGGCAGGGGGGATCGACAAATAAAAGCAGTTGCTAAATAATCACGTCTACTTCTAAATGTAATTTTTCGAAACAAAAAGAGTTCGTCATTGTTCCCAATTGTTCGTTTGGCAAAATCTCTGTACTCATAGGTTACGATTTCCTATCTACTCAACCAAATTCGGTAGCCATAAATTGAACTGATAATGTTTTGACCATCGGCAATTTAAAAAAAATGTCAATTGTCGCCGTCTGCTGATGAAGCTCATGAATTGTATAATCAAAATCAGGAAATTTTAAACATAGACAATCAAAATGCTGGGATTCATAATTTGATGGTCGTAAAGAGTAAATAAGAATTAGATTTTTTGTGTGAATAGGCTGAGACAGTTTGGTTTGGGGAACGTATCATTCGGACCGAGGCTGCATAGCCTATCATCAAGATTGCATTTTCTGTAAAATTTATATTTTAAAGCATATACCGCCCCCCCCCCCCCTAATTCCGGATCGTCTGCAATTGGTTGCTATAACATCCATAGGATAAACCTTGAATTACCTTAATACATGACACAATCAAGTTCACAGAAATTGATTTTCCCAATAAGATTGGATGGGTTACATGCATTTCTCAGAAATTCGGTAAGAATATGATTTATCATTAGGATTCGATATTTGATTTTTTTTCCTTAATCAAAAGATTAACGAAAATGTTAATCGAACAAAATATTACGACGATAGGAAACGCTACTAGCTTTTCTAGTTGCAAGCCTCGCTCGGTGTGGCTGGTTACATGTCAACAGTAAATACGTATAAATCGCCTGAATCAAAAGGAAAAGCACACACATGATTAGACTACAGCTATTATATAATTGATCCAACCAATTAATCAGTAGTAATTTCCATCTATTTTTTTTAGACCAGTAATGTGAATAACAACAGAACAGATCGGGGGTTATTGGAATGAGATTCAGTAATCCCACAATTTTCTTTAATTCTTCTACGGTGCTTAGGTATTCGGTTGCGTCATATCACCACTATAACAGATTACTGAGCAAATAAAGCTGCATCATTTTTTTTCCCAGATACACTTGAATATGGGTTAAAATTTATTTTTGATAAATATTAAAGGCATTTTAGGTTGATTTCAGTATAGAGAATTACAATAGAAGGGTGTCCTATTACAGTTACGAATTCCGTTCATGCTGCCGCGTCGTGCGGCTAAAACAAATAACATTAGTAAATACGAACTAGTATTAAAAAGTGATGGTAACAATATAACAAAAGTAAACACAATACACATACATCAAACCCATGTGCATTTATCCCTTTTGAGCACATAACTTGTTTTAAAGATCAATTTTTTTTAACATCATACTCATATAAGTAAAAATCAAACATAACCCAGAGGAGATTGGCTTCATTTTTCTTTATTAACATTTTTAAAACTCACATTCAAACCACAATTTGCACAATATTATGAAAGTTAAATTGACTTAATACAGTAAAATAAACAAAAACGGAACGTTAAATGTTTAGAGTAAGGGTCTAAAAGTCAAAACCTAGAAGGAACACGGACAAGCTTTGACAGTAAGGGTCTAGGTATAAAATTTTGTAAGAGGCTGGTAAGCATTAGACCCTTACTACCCGGTGGTTAGCTTAGGTCTACTCTATTCGGACAGAATGTGTATGAACGGTTGTATCAGGTTTTTTGTTCTTAGAATATTGTTATAGAACTTTAAGAACACAATTTTCTTGTGAAGTTTGGCATTTTGTCTTTTGATGCTTTAGAATTTTTTATTATATTTCGTAGATTTACGGTGGAAGATAACCAGTAATGCTCTCTGCTGAGAATACCCTACCATGTTACTAAATGGACAAATAGTTTTTAACATAAAACAAAGCAGCAAACGTATACCAACCACTGGATCATCACATGGGGCTTTGTAGGAAGATTTCCAGTTTTTCGTCAAAATGTATTTATTTCTGACCACCGGGTAGTAAGGGTCTAATGCTTACCAGCCTCTTACAAAATTTTATACCTAGACCCTTACTGTCAAAGCTTGTCCGTGTTCCTTCTAGGTTTTGACTTTTAGACCCTTACTCTAAACATTTAACGTTCCGTTTTTGTTTATTAATTCGTGTTACTTTTAGAAATGCAGCTAAACTGTAAAACAGTGCAGTTATCGGTCCAAATTGAAAGTTTAACACAGAAACCCTAGGCTGACTGTTAATAATTGAAACAAATCCTTTAATCTTCAGTCTTGCAGCTGGCGTTTGCAAATTGGCATTGTTGCATAATAACAATGTTTAAAACAATGTAAAACAATCCATCTGGTCGTTTAGAGCTCCATAACCCCTGAACCACTTGACCAATTAGAAAATGCCTTATGGAAAGGGCACATCTACAGAGCAATACCTGTAAAATGAGCTAAGAACCAGATTCATAGGACAAATGGTTTGACCTGTAGAGAGGACAGACGAAAGTATCCCCAGAACAACAACAACAAGAAGCAGAACAAGAAGTTGTCTATTTGGCCCCTCTCTGTATCTCGGGTTTGGCTGGACCGAATTTCACAATTTTTGGACTGTAGAGAGGCCTTGACTAGTCGAGGCAGGATTCCAAATTTGGTTTTAAAATGTTGACTTTTGACGGCGTTATAAGCTCTCAAAGTTAAGAATTTAACACAGAGACCCTAGGCTGACCCTTACTAACACTGGCTACCGCCAGTGTTAATTACGTTTAGAGTCGCTATTGTTATGGAATAATGCAAGTCTAAACTGCAACTTAGAACAGGATTTTAGGAAAATTTCTTTTCCTCCCTTCTTTCTAGATTTTTTTTTAAGAATTAGGAAAATTATTTAAATTAATTATAATATTACGCATTCAATAATTTCTTACCCTCGTATGCTTGGTGGTAGCATCTGCAACCAGGTAGGCAGAATGACAAAGCGAAAGTGGACGAAATCTAAAGCATATATGCATTTGAGGTAGAAGGAAACATGGCAGCCGTCCTTGCATTTTACTTGGTGTTCCTTTCAGTAACAAATGGTTACTAATGCTTACTTGCGTCACTTGTGCGGAGGTATATTGGTAGCAATCAAACTTTTCTACTTTACGAATGTCTTGGGGAAACATCGTGGTAACGGTAAAATACAAGTGTAAATTAAGGGCATAAATATTGGGAGCACAGATATTTTTTTTTGTTTTTTTGCCAAAATTAAAAAGAACACAAAGCTAGTGTCAGCTAAGACTGTTCGGTTTGATGAAAGTATCATTCAAACCGGAACTGCATAGCCAATTGGTGTCTTTCCTAATGAACATGGATATGAATTCTATACCAAGGGTGGGTTGAAATACCCCCTCCCCCCCCATACCTTCCATAAAAAGGAGAAACGCTTGCTTGCTCAAGTGTAACACAGTAGAGTAAGAATACGATTGAGTTGTCCCTCCATCCACCCCTCCACCCACCCACAACCGAAAGTGACGTCATTACCCCCACTTCCGGTCACGTGATCAAAGTTGGGGTAATGACGTCACTTCCAGTCAGGTGATGAAAAGTGGGGGTTCATCGATCTGGAGGGGGTGAAAAAGTGCCTTTTGCTATCTTTTTTTTCGTACTCAATTTGTAGGATGGTGGAAAAGTATCTTTTGCTACTTTTTTTTTCGTCAATTTGGAGGGACCCCCACTTTTTTAGTTTTCATCAATCTGGAGGATGGTGGGAAAGTGACTTTTGCTACTTTTTTGCATTCTTTTGCTACCTTCATGATACGTCACTTATGATGTGTGGTTAATGGCGTCACGTGATCAAAGTGGGGGGTTCCGGTATTCATAGATCTGCAGGAAAGTGCTTTTTGTTACCTTTTTTTTTCGTTTTCATCGATCTGGAGGATGGTGGGAAAATGGCTTTACTACTTTTTTTTCGTCAATTTGGAGGATACCCCCATTTATTTTCGTTTTTATCAATCTGAAGGACCCCTCCATACGACCTCACTTTCAGTGGATGTGGTGCTAATGATGATCGTGGTGCATGTTAAATGAGCTTTCACATGCAAGCTTTAGAATATTCTTTACAGGGAGTGAGCTATAAACGGAATTGGCAGTAATCCAGGACAATAATTTTTTACTTCCTGCTTCAGTCATACGAGGTGAATGAAAGTAGGCTGACGCGTGTACCGTGTGACAGCTGCTGCAAAGCTAATATATGGTTGTTCGTCTATAAGGTTATTTGCAAGTTTCTGACGTTTTTTGGTAAGTAAAGTACAACTACTTGACTAATTTATGTTTCTAAAGTTATTTAAAAAATAATTGATCAGTTTAACCAGCTCAGGGCGCATTGGATTAAAGTGTCAGTCAAAAGCAATGTTATCTTGTCAACACTGCTGTAAGACCGCATTTCTTAGGTCTATGCGATATTTTTTTTAAAACTGGTTGCTGCAGCGAGTGGAAGCTTTTCTTTTACACATTAGAACCTTAATGTATGTTTCACACGTTTTTTTAAGGATAAGAAATTGGTTGTCCCAGCGTTGTTGAATTGATTGGATGGCTGCATTATTTTTTTTAAAAAACTGGTCCGTCGCAATTTTGAGCGAACATTTCTTTTTTCTGATTTACAACCTTAGTGTATATTTTGAACATTTTTAGGATCCGTTCACATATTAATGGCTTGACCAGACTACTTAGCACCCTCTAGGTCAAGGTGTATTATTTAGCACCCCCTAAGATCATGTATACTATTTAGCACCCAGTAGGACCGGGTGTACTATTTAGCATCCCCTGGAATCAAAAATTTTGAAATAAACAAAAAATTAACTCTTTTAATGATATTTTGAGATTAATAACAAAAAAGAAGCATGGATTCGAGTTCAATAATTTTAACAGGAATAGGTGCCGAACTGAGTTGCAATTTAAAAAGTCCTATATAACTAGACCCTAAAAAAAGAGTACAAAATCGCACTCGTCTCCTTAGATACGTACTACAGTATTTTCAACGTGCATGCTGACAATAACGAATTTTTTTGTACACCATCGATGGTGGAGCGAATTGGATCGAGGTGCGAATCGTTCCCGGCGCTTACGAAATTTCGGACTTGAATAATTTTATACAGTCTACTTTGGAAGGAAGTGGTCACGAAAAAAATGCCATCGTTTTAGAACCGAATCACAATACTTTAAAAACAAATTTGGTTATAAATAAACCACTCTACGGCGTTTCGTTTCTGGGAGATAATAATTTAGGAACTGTTCTAGGATTTCTTCAGGGAACTTATACTAAAACTCAGCAAGGTCAAAAATCCGTGGATATAATGGGGCTCAATACAATTTTCGTTCATACCAACATAACCGGGTCTTCCTACGTGAATGACGACACTCAACCTTGCATAAACGCTTTTTATCCGGGAGTGCCACCGGGTTATAGGATGATAATTTCCCCTCAAAATTTAATTTACCTTCCCGTAACTACCGACAAGATTCATAATATGCGTATTTGGTTAACTTCTCAAGATAACGAAATTATAAATTTAAACGGGGAAACCCTTACCGTCAGACTTCATCTGAGGTCCAAAAAATAATTTTGTACGTATTAAAAAAAGAATGTTAGTATTCGAAAGAAAAAAAAAGAATAATTGGAAAAAGATTCGTCGTAGATAATAATCAATCAAGGGCAACAAACGCAGCATTCATCAAATTTATAACGAGAGTGAGAAGATGAGTTTAACGGAACATTACCTCGATATAAACGAATCTTTACAGCAAGATTCTTCCGTGGAGAGCTACGCATTTCACGAATATAATCCGATAGTAGGAACCAATCTAAACAACGTCAATTCGGAAATTAGAATCGTAATCGAAAACCAGGATTTGTTCCTACACGTCGTGAATAGTTATCTTCTTATTAAAGGCAGGTTACTGAATGCCGACGGTTCTGGTTTTCCGATGCAGACGTAGTGTCTCTCATCAATAATGGTTCCATGTACCTGTTTTCCAGCATTAAATATCACTTGGGGGATAAGCTAGTGGACGAGTTAAATTACCCCGGTTATGGGACTCTCATGAAAGGTCTCCTTACGTATGGTTCGACCGATCCAGTGTCGTTGCTGGGGAACTGCTGGGCGTTAGATGCGGCAGAATCTTCCGCGGCCAGTTTGAACGATAACATTGGATCCAAATTACGGCATTCCATCGTCGTGAAGGAAACGATTCCTAAAAGAAGCTTCTCGTTCGCCATTCCCTTAAAACACTGCATGGGATTTTTCGAAAATTATGACAAGGTGCTGTACAGTGCCAAGCATGTCCTAACGTTGTCTAGGGCGAGCAATGACTACACTGTATTCAGGGCAGCTGCAACAGCCGTTGGGAAAGTCGAATTGAGTAGCGTTTCGTGGCACGTACCGCACGTAACCACATCCGACGAGAAAAAACTCAGGCTTTTTAGCTACATAGAAGGTGGGATGAACCTGGACTTGGGTTTTAGGCACTGGCATTACGATAGTTGCGAACTTCCTCAGAGCACTAGTTTCACATGGCGCGTGCTTACTACTTCGGCCGTCTAAAAACCGAGGTGGGTTATCCTAGCTCTTCAGACTGATAGAAAAGATGCTCAAACTAAAAATCCAGCCGTATTCGATCACTGCAGTCTTCAAGACGCTCACGTAACTTTAAATTCCGAACGTTACCCGTTCTTGGACTTGAACGTAAATTACGCTACTGGAGAATACTCGATCCTGTATAGAACGGCTCAAGAGTTTAGATGCGCTTTGTACGATGTCGGGGACTTGTGTATCGATTCGGTGCAGTTTAAAAAGACATATCCTATAGTAGTTTTGGACTGTTCCAAGCAATCGGAGAGACTTCAGTCCGGCATAGTCGACGTACAAGTAACGTTGAAATTTAATGCCGCGGTTCCAGCTAACACGACGTGCCACGCGCTGTTGATCGGTGATAGAAAAATGAGTTTGAAATTGGATAAAGGCAAAGTCGAAGTGATTTATTAAAAAAAAGGGAGATGGTGAAACAAAAACCGAAAACAAGTAAAATCGAAAAAAAAACGGAGCGTGGTGAAAAGAAAAAAAAATCGCGAAACGAGGTGGGTTTTTACCATTGTTGGCATTGCTGGGAACCATCTTAGCCGGTGTAGGTGGTCTAGCCGGAGGTGCCGCCGGTATCGCCGCCGCAGTTAAAAAGAGCCAGAACGATGCTAAGGTAATGGAAGAAATGGTGAGACATAACAAGAAGATGGAAGGTTCGGGGTTGAAATGTAAAAAGAAAAAAAAAGCGAATCGTGGCAGAGGGCTCTTTCTAAGGCCAGTGAAGGTCTGATCGATTTTACTAAACAGTTAACGAATGTCGATTTAAACAGATTAGTCAAAGTTTTGAAAATTCCTAAATACAGAGGTACTTTTAGCAACGATCGTCTGCCATTAAAACCTAAACCTCGTGGTGACTGCGGCATCTTTAATCTAAAAAATTTTCACGATGGAAATGGAAGTCATTGGGTGGCTTACTCTACAGTTACTGACATCCCCTGTTATTTCGACAGTTTCGGCAACCTCGAACCACCAACATCCATTTCGGAATATTTGGGTCCCGTGAAATACAATTACGACAGGGTGCAACATTTTAATCAAACATTGTGCGGTCATTTCTGTTTATTTTTTCTAAGTTAATCGTGCAAGGGATATGATTACGAAGATATTTTAAGACGGTTGGCTCTTTAACTCGGTTATCCCCATTGTCCTTCGTATGGATTGGTAGGTCTCTGCTTTGACCATGGTATACAACGAGTCTTGGTTAGGTATATATCTATCTGGTAATCTTTATCCTCCGTGCTTGCCATATCAGCCATTATATAAATCGCGTTACCATCGCGCACGAAGATCGGTATTTCCGTTATACTTAGAGTTGATGGTTGGAGAAGTCTCTCGAAACCAAGATAAACTTGAAATCCTTTGTCTTCGGGTACACTTTCCGACAAATCAAAAAAATGAGTTATTAAACACCGAATCTTTATATCTGGAGGGTCTGAACTAGGTATATAGTTTCCGCTACTTCCTATATTCATTCCCAGGATATACCAACCAGATGTTGATAAGTACTATTGGCGAGGATAGTTATTGTTACACGTAAAAAAGTGACCTTTAGGGTAAGGACTAGTTCCGCGAAAAGTAACTATACAGTCGATACGTGGATTTATATATCTTTCCATCACAAAACCGACGTCGTCAAAATGATTCTTGGTTTCCTCCGCGTCTGGTGGGAGTTTTTTTTCTACGTTTAAAGTAACCATTCGACTATCGACGTAACCCTTAGTAGCCACGTCGTGTTTCGCGGTTGGAGAGAGCGTAAATTTGATTCGTGTATTTTTTGCATCGAGTACCCCAAGCTCGTCCTCGTTCAACGCTGTTTGAAGTTTGTCTATTTCGTAGCATCTCTAATAACCTCGAAGAAATAGTCTCTATTAACAGCTTCCGAAGGGCTTTCGGGGCTCGCCAGGTTACTGATTCGTTTATTTTTTGCGTCGAATATGTCGCGAGAGTCCATGATCAAGGCATTGTCAGGTTTGGTTCGGGCTAATTCGTTTATATCGAGAAGCTTCGCGTCGACGTATTCTTTATTCGCCGCATCTTCAGATTGTGTGGGAGATGCGAGATTCTTGATTCGTCTCTGTTGTGCATCGAGTACCAAATGCTCACCCTCATCCTCATTCAATGCCGAGTGAAGTGTGGCTATGCGGTACCCGTCTCTAATAGTCTCGAAGAGAAATTCTCTAGTAACAGCTTCCGAAGGTGTTTCGGGGTTCATGAGGTTACCGATTCGTTTATTTTTTGCGTCGAATATTTCGCGAGAGTCCATAATCAAGGCATTGTCAAGTTTGGTTTCTAATTCGTTTATGACGAGAAGCTTCGCGTCGACGTATTCTTTATTCGCGGCATCCTTAGATTGTGCGGGGGATGCGAGGTCCTTGATTCGCTTATTTTTTGCATCGAGCATTCCATTGGGACCTTCCTTCACAGCGTAACCGAGTTTGGTTTCCTCTTCGTTTATAACGACAAGCTTCGCGTTAACGTATTCTTTATTCGCCGCATCTTTAGATTGTGCGGGAGATGCCAGATCCTTGATTCGTCTATCTTTCGCATCGAGTTGACCATCAGCACTTTCCTCCAACATAGTTTTTAAATTTTTTACATCTATCAACTGAGAATAAGTCATCGCATCTTCGGGATCTACACCAGCAGCTAGATTAGTAAAGCGATTTATTCACATGTCCGATACAGTTTTTGAATCGACGTAATCCTTAGTCGCTGCATCCTTAGATTGCGAGGGAGTTTCGAGATCTTAATACGTTTCTTTTCAGCGTTAAAATGTCCATCCGCATCTTTCTTCAATCCTACGTCGGCTTTACATTTTTTTACTTCGTTTTCTAATTTGGTAAATTGGGAATAAATTACGACATCTTCGGGTTCTGTAGCAGCTCCGACTTTAGTCAGTCGCTTATTCTGCATGTCGTTATCATGGTTCAGGTCTAATATAAATCTTATACCCGGAACTCCTTTCACATCTCTTTGCGTTCGTTTCAAAGACTGTCCAAATTTATTAACCGGCATTTTGACGATTTTTTTTTATATATAAACAGAAGAAATAAGAAATGTTTCATTCTGCCTTTCGAGTCTGTTGCAATCAAATTCTCTAGAAGTTAAGACGGAAAATGCGACGAATTTAAAAAATGGAGTAAAGTATGTCTTATCTCCTTCCGTAGAATTCGAGGATTTAAAAGGAATAGGTTCTCCCACTTTGAACAAAGATTCCAGGTGTAAGGGATGGATTTCTCCGTCGACCCCCGAATCTCAAACCGCGATGAAAAATCGTAAACAATACATCTGCAAATAATTAGAAATTGAAACCAACGAGCAGAAACCCGTTTCTTTGACGATGTTCAGGTTACCCAAATTACTCGCACCCATCTTCCACCTGCTACCCATTTTGTCAAAAGGCAGACGCTGAGTCGGATAAGCCGCTGTGTCTCAAAACGTGGGTGTACAACAACATCCACAAAACTAAAGGAAAACTTAACAAAAACGTTATAGAAAAACCGTGGTTTAACTTTGCTCCATGCGGAAGTATGTCCTTGTCGGAAGTTAGTGGTAAAATTAACTCCGTGTTCATCAGCACCGACGCTCCCAGAACCGTAAAACTTTGGTGTAACGTAGATTACGGAGTCATCGAATCTAATACATTCAACGAAAAGTTTTCGGATAAATACTTTATGAGTTTGATTTCTGAATAAGAAAAAACGATGGATATTCAAAATTACAATTTCTTCGTGCCGATCAAGAAACCCAAAATTCACCCATTTCTACCTTCAAACATCAGATGCCTGATTATAGGACCGGCAAACCGCGGAAAGACGAACTTACTGTTTAATTTTATTTGTAACGAAGGATGGTTGGATTACAACAGATTATACGTGTACAGCAAAACTCTGTGTCAAGCGAAATACCGAGCTTTACAGTATATATTTTCCGAAATTGAGGGCACCGTAGGGCGGGAGATCGCGAGTTTTCACGACTCTCAAAACGATTTTATTCCTCCCGAGGAGTTGGACACCAAGTTTCGTAATCTCGTGGTTTTTGACGATGTTCTTTTAGACAAAAAAAAAAACATAGAACGTTACTTTTCTCAAGGCCGTCATTCTAACGCCGACGTTTTCTATTGCAGTCAGTCTTACACCAGAATTCCCAAACAAGTGGTTAGAGATAACGCCAATTTATAATCGTATTTCCCGTGGACGATTTAAACCTGAAACATATGTACGAAAATGACATCGGTCCTGACATGGAATTTCCGGAGTTTAAAACGTTGTGTAGAACGTGTTGGGACGATCCGTACGGGTTTTTATCGATCGACAAAACGTTAAACGAGGGACGTTATAAACGTACGTTTTCGTTCGATGACAAAAGAAAGAAAAAAAGATAACATGGAAAAGAAACGTGAAATAGTAAATCTCAAAAAACGTTTACGGGAAAAATTTTTGAATCTACATTTGGACGAACGAGATCAAGAAGAATCTTTACAAGAATTTTTTAAACCCGTCGTTAGTACTTTAAAACCTACCGTTGTTAATCCACAACCACCCGTAGTGAGTCCTGCGATTGCCGGTTTTCCAACAAGAAAACAACTAAAACGTATACGAATTATTACTCCCATTAAAAAAACTTATAAATCCGAGGACGAAGATGATGAAGAGTGGGAAACCACGGGGAACGAGACGGAGAAGTTTGAATCGCCGAAACCTTCCGTCGAGCATTCAACTCCGATAACGCGAGATCCCAATCTTTCCGAATACTCGACTCCAGCTATGCGAACCGAATATGCATCTATCAGTACAGGTTTGAAAGTCACCCCCACACTTGCGGCAATACAAACAGACGCGTGTCGACGCGTCCAGAACTTCCAAATTTCCCAACCCTCAGATCTTTGGATAGTCTGTTACCTGGCCAAGTCATAGGCCAAACGGCGAAATATTTCCTGATGAATTTTTTCCAAAATCCCAAAGAGACCGATCCTGTCTTCGGACTGCAATACGACATGAAAACTGGAGAAATGAGCATTGCTAATAAACCCATAAAAATATTCGAGAACGACATAGTGGTCGGTGGTAATCAGTACACGGGAAGACGAGGACTTTGGAGTTTGCTGGTTTTTAAGGATTTGAAGGAACCGTCGTACGCTCCCGAAGTCAAGGCGAGTTACACTTCTCTTTTAAAAAACACGTACGCTATCTACCAAAACAACGATCCGGGCACCCGAAAACCTAACTCGAATCATAGTGCCAAGTACGTGTCGATAATAGGTTCTATCTGGGAGGATATGAAAATGAAGAAAAAGGGAACTGGTATGGTAAGAAAAACCGGGAGTAGGGTGGATTACAGGTACTACGACGATCCTAACGATCTGGTCGAAAGACTGAGGCTTTTGTACGGGTCAACCCAAGCGGGTCACGACGGTCACAGGAATGAAATGATAGAAATTTTATCGGAATTGGAACAACGAAGGGTCATCACAGCTAGAGAAAAAAGAACGCTTATCAGAGTTTAGGTTTACGATAAAAAAATTTTGTATATTAAAAAACAGGCCAAGATGAAGTATTGCGTGAAATGTAAACGATCCACACCTAACCGGCCCGAACCTCCTACTATTATTACATCGAAAAATAACAGAAGTATGGAAGTCTACTTTTGCGAAGTGTGCGGAATGAAAAGAGCTTCCTTCATCAAGTCTGGGAAAGGAATCGCAAATAAAATCGTAGACCATTTACCGGTAGAAGTACATTTACCCGAATATCAGTATTGTGGACCAGGAACAAAACTAAATCAAAGATTAGCTGGAGGGGATCCTGGAAAAAATAAACTGGATGAGGCGTGTAAAGAACATGACAGTGCCTACTCAAAAAGCTCAAATTTAAACAAACGACACGTCGCCGATGAAATTCTTATATCTAAAGCTCGAAAAGCATGTAAGGATCCTTCGACCTCTTGGACAGAAAAATTAGCCGCTGCGATCGTTAAAAAAATCATGGGAACAAAGCTCAAGTTCGGAATGGGAAGAAAAAAAAACGAAATGGATCAACTCGTAAACGAACTCCACAAACCGACGCGGAAACATTCCGAGGCGGAAAGTGATTGTGCGGAGTCTGAATGATCTATGGCAAGCGGACTTGGTGGAAATGATACCTTACTCTAGCGTTAATAAAGGATTTAACTACCTACTGACTTGCATTAACGTCATGTCCAAGTTTTCTTGGGCCATTCCTCTTAACCTCTTGACGACCAGGCTCTCTCAGCCATACTACTTGCAGCTACCAGCATGTCTTTTGCTTCCCTGTAGTGCACTGGATTACTTCCCTGCTATTGCATTTTTAGCTTTCATGATTTCGCGAATTAGTTTCAAATTAATGAAGAAATATATTTTCATTAACATATTAGCAAATTATTGGAATTATAAGCAAACAGTGAGCATCCTTACAACAATGTGCTTGTATTATAAAGGCCCAGGAATATCCTTACAGTACTAAGAATTATTGGACTCCATGAAAATAATGGTATAATAGTAAGAATTACTATTATAAATAAGTAAAACTAATCCAATAATAACAAATATTTATTTGTACATATAGTACAAATAAATAATAAATAATACATTTTCTTTATTATATATTATTTACTGCAGTCTTTTATTTGCATTCTGATAACGATTTTCTATCGACAGGTTAAAAAAGTGCAAAATAAAGCATGCAAACAAACCATTTTGGTGCCCATTCCAAAAATTTGGGTCAAAATGGAAATTTCTAATTTTTTGTATGCAAGTGAAATATTTTTTACCAAATAAATTCGCAAATTTAACTTTTTTCCAGAAGTTTGGTGAATCGAAAATAAACCCGTCCCAGTCGTCAGTTTTTTTTACTGCAACTTGTGCGTTCAACAAGTTTTTTTCCCCATAACAAATAATATTATTATGCTACTTAATTTGCTGGGGGGAAGGGGGTGGGATGCACCTAAATATGTAGATATAAAGTGGACATGGCACAGATGATTTTTTAAAAGTACTGTCGTGAGGGTTTTCTATGCAGCGCAAACACATTATGAGCGTAGCCTAATGTTTGTTGACGTCGTCTGCACGCAAATGGCAACGCCACACAACAAACATTTTTGTTTAAAAAAATCAACAATTTAAATAGCTAAAACGGTCTTTCCTTTCTTTACAAGTTGCACAATAAGCTAAAAAATGTGTAAAAACAACTCTAAATAGATTTGGATTTGACCGACGGATAGCCCGTATTTGTTAGGCCTAACTAGCAGAAGCGAGCCGGTCGGAGCAGCTCACGTAATCGGAAGGCCGGCGCGATCCTCACGGCATGAATTTGGCCGGTCGGTCGGGCGGGCGGAAAATGATCGTAATGCAAAGTAAATACGAAGCGTTTTTCTTACCTTGCACTGCTGGACTTTCGTTGACGTTGAAATTGAAGTCTGGAGCACTGTATTTATCACTTTAGAGCACATTTCTCACAATAATATACACAAAATATTGAAAAAACCGGAACTACACGGCCCACTCAACTGCTACCATATCCTGCAGTTTAGCGGCGCCATTGTTGAACCTAAACGTCCGTAATTTTATCCACCAAACCGCCGTCGTATGTATTGTCAAATTCAATTGGTTAACTGTTTGTGACGTCAACACGGTTCAGGCCAATAATACGATGATACTGGCCGAAAACAAACAAGCGATTGGCACGATACCAGACAAAAGAACACTCATTGTTGTAGGATGGGGCAGCACGACGTACATGCGTACGCCCTGGTAGCGCGCCATTGACAATGTATGACGTACATGCGTACGCGCTGGTAGGCAAGAGGTTTAATCAAAATCCGGTGTAGTTGTTACGGAAGCTTTTAAGAAGATACTAGAAGGAACGACACCCCCTAAAAATTTACAAGTAGATGTAGGTAGTGAATTCTACAATAAAAACTTTAAAGCACTCCTTAAGCGTCACAACATCAACCTGTACTCTACCCACTCTGAGAAGAAAGCGGGCGTTGTAGAACGTTTCAACAGAACGCTGAAAACTCGCATGTGGAAACAATTCACCAAGCAGGGGAAGTATCAATGGGTACACATTATTGATGAATTAGTTTCACGATACAATGACACGGTTCACTCCAATGGCTAGTGCCAATGGCGAATTTTAGATTTGCATGTCAACTCACTTAGAGTTGAAATTTTTCATTTATATAGCTTTAGTCCTATAGCTATTAACTCATAGTATTGCATAGCATTATTATTTTTAAAATAAAAATAAATTAACGTCAGCGCATTTCAGTTTGAAATTAGTATTGCTGAACGTATGATCGTCAAACCGGAACCAGATCCAAGAGAGCCGTTTTTGGCCAATCACAGAGCACGAGCTCGGCCAATGGGATGCTCGCGTGCTTGGATGCTCTTTTCTCAGTCTTGAAGAAAGCGCGGGCGTCTGAACAACGTTTTTTTTCGGAAGTCGAGTTGCCGATCGTTGGAAATTTAGGACTGCAACATGTAGCCAGCCAATAATCGCCTTAGGCGCAAACGCCTCAAGGCAATCGTCGAATTGAAATGCAGTTTATGAAATTGAGTTAGGTTTTCAACAAATGAGAAGCTTGAGCTCTCCTGTTCGTCCGCGCGAAGGCCCTGTATTTCTGTATTTAAGGAAACGGACGTTTGTAATCTGGGCCCCAAAACCACTGCAGATCGGCGAGACGCTATGCCTTTCCTAGAGTAGGCGCGCGCTTAGCCGAGTAGCGGATAAGCTGAAGATGAAGAAGTCGCGGTAGTACCATGACTTGGTAAGCTTTAACTTTGTAAAGTACTTAAACTGAAATGTAGTCTAAAGATACTTTAGCTAATAAGATCTTAGGGGGAAGGGATCCTAAAATGATTTAGACCCCAAGAAGATTAATAACAATTAGTCCTAGCTCTTAAGCCCAACATTTCTTAGCTTACGCAATGAATGAGGACAAGCTAGTGTAAGGTCCACGGGTTCCTAAAAACCTTGATAATTTATTAATTTTCTTCCCGACCCGGAAGAATTAATATATTTTTTTGATTTTTGTTCAAAATCATAACTTAACTTGTTTCATCGCAAAATGCCTGAAAATTGAGTTAAACTATTTTTAACTGGTTCCAGCCGTAAGTTGTGCACCCAACCGAAAGTTGTTTACCTTCAACGTTAAATAGTTAACCTGTAACTTGTTGTGATATCTGCCATAAATAAATGTGCATATGTTTGAAATTGACTTCTTTTATTCTGACTTCTGCATGAATAAATTAAGTACGTTTAAATCATAACAGAGTTAAGGTTAGGTCTCATTCGCAAATGAGTGGTGGCAGTTCTACCAGGATCGTCGAGAGGAAGGAGAATACTGCCAGTTAGGAAAAATGTTACGGCCCCCCTAGGGACTTTAGCTAGGCTCCGTAATATACCCGGTTCCCACAGCCGCAGAACTTTTTAGTGAACTAGCTGGTAGTGATACGTTTTCCCTTATCGATTTTAAGGATGTGTTTTTGCAAATTGAATTAGATCGCGAATCGCAAGCAGCACTGACTATTAACACCCCTTTAGGACTTTTTCGTTGGTTGCGAGTTCCTTTGGGCCTAGCATATAGCCCAGGAATTTTCCAAAGAGTTATGACTCAAATTACTAGCAGAA
>JAHWFP010090180.1:209020-219954 GCA_023313725.1 Lithobius niger
CTCAACCGTAATAATATTTTTTCTTTAATAATGCCGTTTAGTCAGTTCATAATTCTTAATTACAAGGTGAATTATATAACGATGCAAAATTTAAATATGCGAATGTAGTTTTCAGTAGTGCTTGCTATCTGCGAGCGTCTGACAGCTTGACGAAAAAAATTCCAAATCAATAATAATACGTCACTTTTCGCGTTTTCATTATTTGTACGATCGAGTTAAGGTTTCGAATAAAGATTAAAAAAATATTGTAAAGATAGTTTACCGTAAAATGTAGGGTTTTGCGCCACTTCTTCGAAGCCTATTTTAGTACGTAAATCAGTTGGATGTCACCTCGCTTGACCCTTCAAAAATGGCGGCTCGCGAATATCCGAATAACTCTATTTTAGTAAATAGACAGTATCGTGTAAATTCGTGTTTACTAGTTACGTGAACGTAAAGCATGCATGATTACAATTTGTTATTCACGCAATTAGTTCACGTTCACTTCTATTAAATTTTTTTCAATTAAATTTAGCGTTTGTAAACTGGAATTCCTTACTTGCTTTCGGATCGTTCGAATGGAGCTGATGGCCTCAGCCGGGCCGGGCCCCCTTTGTCGTGGGCCCCCCCGCATTGCGGGTTTTGCGGTATGGTAGTTCCGCCACTGTCAGTAATGCAAAGTCGTATGTTTCAGTTTCGATTTCGTTTTGTAAATCAATATTTGTTAGCGCTTTTGCGCATTAGTGGTTTTACATGGCGCTAGATGGCGCTACCTTAAACTTAAACTTAAACAAAATACACAACGAAAGCCAAGCTTTTATGGTTGGAAGAGCAGAGAGTTCACTGCCTGGCAGAAAGTGTTTTGTCATAGGCTGCCTTCCAGCCGTTAACAGATCTGGCTTCAATCACATCATGAAGATGCCGGTTCCAGTGGTCAATCACTCGATAAGAAAAGAAGTGCTTCCCGACATTGGTGTTGACACGTGTGCGTTGCAACTTGAGGCGGTGTCCACGAGTGCCAACGGAGGGGACCAAGGCGAAGAACCCTTTAGCCTCGGCACGGTCAATCCCACTCAGAATTTTGTAGGTGTGAAGTAAGTCACCTCTGATGCGGCGGTCGTAAAGGCTTGTAAGACCGAGTTCCCTGAGCCTAGCATCGTATGGAAGTGCACGCAGTCGTGGAACAAGCTTGGTAGCGGGCCTCTGAATGCGCTCAAGGAGCTGCTGGTCTTTAATAGTTCAGGGCTCCACACCTGGATGCAGTATTCAAGGTGAGGCCTGATGTATGAAGTGTAGAGTGTTTTAAGGGAGGTGGTGCTGAAGAAGGAAAAATGCTTCTTGATGCGGCCAAGCAGCATATTAGCGCGTCTGGCAGCAATAGCACATTGCCTGGTGACCTTAAGATTTGAGGTAAATGTTACGCCAAGGAATTTGGCCTCACGGACTTCAGGGAGCTGCTCAATTCCAAGAAAATAGGTAGTATGGAGGTTGTTGGGACCAATATGAAGCACTTCACACTTGTTAGCATTGAACTTCATGCCATTATTCAGTGCCCAGTTACTGATTTGATTAAGATCATCTTGGATTATGTCACAATCTTCGGCGTGAGGAGTTTTCTTGAACAATTTGTCATCATCAACGAAGAGACTACATTGAGATTCAGCAAGGTCAGGCAGATCGTTGATAAAGAGTAGGAAAAGCAGGGGGCCCAGAACTGTTCCTTGCGGAACACCACTGAGAACAGGGGCCCAGTCTGAGGCACGTCTTTCATAGACCACTCGTTGTTTGCGGCCTGAGAGAAAACTTCTAAGCCATAGTAGCAGGTTGCCGGTGATACCATAGTTCACGAGTTTTCTGAGAAGAAGGCTGTGGGGAACAGTGTCGAAGGCTTTTTGTATATCAAGGAGGATAACGTCGCAGGGGATATGGTCATCAACAGCATTTGACAAGTAGCCAAAGAACTCAAGAAGATTGCTTTGACAAGAGTACCCGACACGGAAACCATGCTGCTTTCCACTGATTATGCTGTTTGTTTCACAGTAGTTGTAGAGTTGACTTTTACCTAGCTTCTCAAGGAGCTTAACCACTTGAGATGTCAGGCTGATGGGGCGATAATTTTTTGAACTTTGGCGGTCGCCGGCCTTGAAGATGGGGATAATGTTGGCATTTTTCCAGTCATCGGGAACGATTGCTTCATCAAGAGACTTCTGGAAAACAATGGTAAGCGGTGTAGCAATAGTGGCAGAGCAAGCTCTAATCATGGCACAGTGAATCCCATCTGGACCAGGGGATTTAAAGGAGTCGCAGTCCTGCAACAGGCGGCGCACAGTGCATTCACTGATGTTGATAGCAGAGAGCGCATTAGTCTGCACGAGCACATCAGGCAATTGTGTAGGTCCCGCATTATTGAAAACGGAACTGAAGTACTGATTCAGTTCGTTGGCGACATCTTGTGGGTTGGTGACAGCAGGTCCATTATCTTGCTTAATGTGAATTCAAGGTTTATTCTTGCTCTTGCTTTGGAGATAAGAGTATAGGAGCTTATTGTTGCTCTTGCATTTCGAAACCAGCTGTTGTTCAAATGAAACTTTCACATTGCGGATGTTGTCAGTGAGTAGATTGCGGGTCTCAGTGAATGACGTCCAGTTCTCTGGTGTAGGGTAGGTCTTGTACGTCTTCCAGCACCTACCTTTAAGGTTGACAAGTCTCATGATCTTGTAATCCATCCAAGGAGGTGAGTTAGCCCTCCTAGGGCTATTTTTCTTGACAGGAATGTGGGTATTACACAGGTCAGTTAGGAAGTTTCGAAGGCTGACCCAAGCTTGCATACATGTTGAGTTAGCAAGTCTGGATCTCCAATCGATGCTGCTGATGGTTTCATTCATGAGACCCCAGTCAGCAGCACTAAAGTTGTGCCGAGGATGGGTATAGCGGTGGTTAAAGTTGATGCTCTTGATTTTCCAGATAATGACGCTATGATCAGATTTGCCGAATGGTGGGAGGTGATGAACGGATTCAATGCTTATATCATTACTAGTGAGTAGCAGGTCGAGAAGGGAGGGGGTATCTCCACCTCTAGCACGTGTCGGCAGACTAATGTGCTGAGTCAGGAAATGATCATCGACAACTTGTATGAGGCGGGTGGCAGCGTCATCATTAGAATAGTACAAGTCCCAATCAATGCTGGAACAGTTGAAGTCGCCACAGATTATGGTCCTATTAGGATTAATGCAAAGTTCCTGGTGGAGCATAGCAAGAAAGCAGTCGAACGCTGGTAAATCATTGTTGAAGAGAGTGATATTATAGACACAGCCGATGGTGTGCGTTTCACCATGGAGCATAAAATGGCACCAAACCGCTTCCCAGTTGTTGGTATGACTGGAATAGGTAGATCGGAGTGTGGGCTGGAGTGTGGGCTGTCAGAGTCAATCGCTTGCTTGCTTGTAATGGCCGATGTGGCGTTTGTTAAGTAGTGTAACTCATGTCCAATAAAAGGACAATATTAATTCATCTAATTTGAATCTATTCGTAATTAACCTATCACAGGTATCATAATTCTACAATTACAAATGTCCGTTTCCTTAAATACAGAAATACAGGGCCTTCACGCGGATGAACAGGAGAGCTCAAGCTTCTCATTTGTTGAAAACCTAACTCAATTTCATAAATTACATTTCAATTCGACGATTGCCTTGAGGCGTTTGCGCCTAAGGCGATTATTGGCTGGCTACATGTTGCAGTCCTAAATTTCCAGCGATCGGCAACTTGACTTCTGGAAAAAAAAAGCGTCGTTCAAACGCCCGCGCTTTCTTCAAGACTGAGAAAAGAACATCCAAGCATGCGAGCATCCCATTGGCCGAACTCGTGCCCTGTGATTGGCCAAAAAACGGCTCTCTTGGATCTGGTTCCGGTTTGACGATCATGGTTCAGCAATACTAATTTCAAACTGAAATGCGCTGACATTAATTTATTTTTATTTTAAAAATAATAATGCTATGCAATACTACGAGTTAATAGCTATAGGAGACTAAAGCTCGATAAATGAAAAATTCCAACTCTAAATGAGTTGACACGCAAATCTAAAATTCGCCATTGGCACTAGCTAACAGTAGCATTCGTTACTAGCCTACGAGTGCGAGCGCTCTTGCCATTACATTATGTGAACCGTGTCAAATAACGAAGCACTAAACTATAAGTTTAACCTAGATTAAAATACCAATTTATATTTTAAACTAACTAGAATTTTATTTAATGCCCAAACTAAAAGATTTCGAGATTGGTTCCAACCGCATTTGTACTTACAGTTTTCTGGCTCCAAGCTGAAATACATTTCTATGGTCACAAATGCAATTCGTAAAAACAGCCGACACAAGGTCGATCTTCTTTTCAAATGACAATATTTAACAATAGTTACATTTTTCTCGAGTGGAAGGTTACATGTCAACAACAGAGGTTACATATTTGTACCCAAACGAATCCGACATTTACCTTAATAAACATTAAGTAAATACGAAGAGTTTTACAGAAAATCACGTCTCATAGCTCGTAAAAGCCGGATGCAACTTTACGAAAAAAAGGATCCACGTAACTTTTCTTGGCATGCATTTTAACAAGTGGGATCCAAGTTAAATTAGCACAAAATAAATAAATAGTATTTTTATTTATTTTAATAAACCAGCAGCCACAACGGACTACTGAACTGAGTAGCCTACTCATATTTCTGCCGATACGACATACAAAGAAGATCGTAGTTCGTGGAGAAATAGTAGCTAAACAGAAGAACATGTAAAAACAGGCTAATCTGTTACAGGCCAGTAACGACCCTGAATTTAGGAAATAACCAAAGCCTTCTCACACCACGAGGGGGGGGGGGGGCTTTGCTTGAGTGATAAATTACTATCTTCCTTACATTGCTTCCTTCATGGGTCTTGCTTCTGCTTCGTTCTGCGTGCTTAAGGGGGTTTGACCACGGTTCTGGCTGTGACGATCGGTCCCAGCCGATGTAGTCCGGATTCATCCTTCGTCATGTCTCTTATACTGATTTCACACGTTATAATGTTTGGGTGCCAGCCCTGGCTGACCCGTGACGGAGAATTTCACACGTAATAATGTTTTCTGGGCCAAAGCGAGCTGACCAGGGCTGACGCGCGCCCGCTCGGCCCGCCTATCCAGCCGAGGCCAGCCCTGGCTGGCCCTGGCCAGCGCGCCTCATTTTTAACGTGTGAAATTCGAAGCGAGCCCTCCCGCGCTCGTAGCTTTGTAGTGCAGCCCAAAATGTAAACAAACTAAAGAAAACGGGAAAGAAATAGTTATTTGTCAATCGTAAATTAAATACTAATTATCACGCAGATTGAAAAACACGTGGGAGAAAAGAAGGGTTTACTTTTGAGCATAGAAGGTTCGTGATGTATCACCCTGTTCAACTCTGTATCAGCGTTTGGTACAATAACTGGCAGTATTTTCCCTAAATGATATAATTTTTCCAATTTTATTTTCTTTGTGCAAATTTCGTGCCATTAACATGATTCGTGTGGGCATATACAAAGGAAGAACTGCAGGAAAAATAAAGATTAGAAATTACCGGCATTTTTTTTATTCTTTTATTTTGAGCAAAATTATATAAGTCATCTGTACTGAAAACAAACCTACATCAAAGAGCCATGTTTCAGAGTGCGAAGTTATGTTGAAATAATAAACTGTTCCAGAATGAAGACGTGACATATTTATGTACTAAAGAGAAAATAACATGTCAAAATAAAGTGATACGAACCATATCCATTTTGCTGTTCTGGAACGTTAAACTGCCCCAACCAAGGATTCGAATCGTCAATCTTGGAACTACAATCGCCGCACCACACCGCCAAGATTTAACTGTTGGAGCGTTAGTATTTGTATCCAAAGAGCAACAGAAATGGGTTTCACACCCGTATTGGATTAAAAACAATAGCCTACATTCAATAACGCAAGAAATAAAATCGAGAACCAACTGTTACATCACAGTATTTGCCAAATTAACGGAAAGAGGTTTGGTGTCATGGAAAGGTATTGCCAATAACACAAAGTCAAAAAAAAAAAAAAAAGAATTTATAGCCTGTTGATCGTGGTACAAGATCAAAGTTAAAAAAAAACGCAGAGAAAAGACGAAAAAGTCTCAGGAAAAAAGTCGGATTGGGGAGGGGGAGTTAAAACACACAAAAATGGGTTGGTGGTTTTTTCGTTTTGTATATAGGGTACGTAGGTGGTTAGATTAATTGGCTTGTCTCGAAAATCACCAGGCAGGGTATGGAGTTTCTCAAGAAACGACCCCCTCCCCCTCCCCCTATATTCAGTTTTTTTTTTTTTTAATTCTTGGCTTTTATATCAAACATTTTAGCGACGTCAGTTTGACATTAATGTCACACTTCTCCTGAAAACACGTAATATGAGAAGTGAAGCCGACTCACTGCTCTTATCCACCTTGCCAACAGACGGTGCTCGTAAGCGAGCGCGGGTCGGCTCTCAAGCATTTATTACGTGTGAAATCAAAGCGCGCCCGGAGCTGGCATTAGGGCTGGCTCCAGCCCAGGGCTGACCCGCGACGAATTATTACGTGTGAAAACAGTATTAGGTCATGATATGTGAAGGTGGACTGGTGGCGCCAAGACGCTGCTGCCAGGATTCCTTAATTCGGGTGGCGTTATGGTGGGCCTAAGATGGAGAGATAGTTCTCACTTTGTGTGCCGTGACTCTCATGCTCTTGCTCAATTCTTGTTTGTCATTAGCTGCTTCGATCGTTTTCTTGATCCAGTAGTTCCTATACTTCGTGCGACGGGGACATTGTCGTTTGAGGCGCGAAGTCCCATGGAGGAGATGGCGACAACGGCGCTTGATGTAGGAACGTCGGACGAAAGCTGTGTTTTATTATCGATAGGATTTCCAGGTTGGTGGTCAATTCTTGCCAGGTTGGGAAATAATGGCGTAGTCTGGCCCTGACAGGGAGACCAGCTAGGCGCAATGCGTCATTGTTGGTTTTTACGGTAGATGCTTCTACCCCCGGGGGATGAGACTCGGCTCCTTCGGTCGGGGGTGGCGGCGCGCTTCTGTTGGGAGCGTTGGCCAGAGCGAGAGCGAGGAGCGTCGGTCGGAAAGGGCTGCTGATTCCGCTGTTGGTAGGCGGCAGTGTCGTTCGGGCGGCTGGAGGTTGATGACGCCGTATTCTTGTGCCAGTCATCTGGGGGACGGGGGTTGGCATCCTTGTTCTTCGAGAACGGGCGGACTGAAGGCATTGATTGCTTTGCGGCTTCGGTTTTCTCGAAACGCAAGGTGAGGAGCCAGTGTTGGGATTAAGCCACAGAAGAGAGTTTCTGACTCATGGATCGGTTGATTTCTGAGTCGGTGTCGTGTGGAGTTGTTCAGGTTGTTTGTCGACGACAAGGCTATGTCGCGGAGGAGAAGAGTGCTGTTGAACAGCGCTCTCGTTGCCCAGTTCATGGCGTGGTAAGTAGCGAAGTTAGCTTTTGGAAGAGCTGAGAAATTAGGGACGACAGGTTCTTGAACTCATCCGGAGTGACATCGGACGAAAGCTTATCACATAGCGCGTTAATGGCCACATGGAGGACATGTGCTTGAGAGGCCGCACGTAGGCTTAGCCGAAGGCATTTGTCATTTTCGTACAATACGAAGGTTGGGACGTCAGCTTTCTTGGGTATTGACAACGAGGTCCCGAAATCCATCTTGATTTCGTTGCAAGCAAACTCGCACTCCGGGTAGGTGTCAAAGTTGCGGGGGTTTGTGGCGCCGTCTCCAAAGGATCGGAAGAAGCTGTTTTCATGGCCAGGGCACGGCGTAGGAGGTTCTTTGTCGAGAAGAAGGGATCACCTTTGCCTAGTATGGAGCCTACGTTGCGGAGGAGACATGTTAGGAGTGTCGTTGATTGACCCAGGAGGCAGCGGGGCTTGGCGTCTTTGTCTCGTTAGGCAAATCCAAGGCCTGTCGTTAAGCCACGGTTGATGACAGGGGCGTCCGGCATCTTAGTGGGATTGACAGGAAGCAGTCTGAGACAGTCTGCTCGACAGTCTTTAAAAGAGCTGCGAGCGACAGGGTGGATTCATCTTGGGTGTCGTCCGGGAACATAATGCGCCTCTCGGCAGCAGGGGCGGGCGACAGAGGGTGACGCGACGACAGTGTGTCGTCCGACTTGCGCTTGGGTGCCGTAGCCGGGGAGAAGAAGCGGCACGCCTGTGCCCTTCGTGGCTTGACGTGGACGCGACCCAGTCCTGGTTACGGGCCTTGCGTACCGATGACGTGTAGGAAGGAGGTGGCATCGGATTGACTTGCAGGTGACGGACGGTGCCATGTACGATTTCGCATACGACACTGCGGCTGATGCTGAGATCTTTCTGGGAGGAATTGGACGACAGGTCGAGCGGCGAGCTCCGGTCCGGAGAGTGGGCAAGTGTCGTACGGCGGAGGTTCCGCTTGGCGGCCCGGTAAGAGTCCTTGATGACTTGAAGGTCGTACTGGAGGGACGACAAGCTCCAGCGGGGCGGGAGGCGGTGTGTGCTAGCCCGGGAGGAGTGGGGAGTCAGGCGATGTGATAGCAGGAGCAGGCGTCACATCTGGAGGTGTCGTGCGGGCTGGGTCGTAAGCGGCGGGGAACCGGGGATCGAGTTGGCGTGCAGCAGCAAGAGATGGAGACGTCTTAGACTTGATTCTTCACTCCAGACGTGGGTTTTTTTTTAAATAGCCATGCTGAGACGAGCAGCAGTTTGGACAGCAGCCGGTGATTTGAATTTCACTTGAGACACGGGATCAGCCATGGACGAGACTAGTAGTAGGAAATGTAGATGGTTTCCATCTTGACTCTTCACTCAAAGCGTGGGTTTAGGCCACGGATGAGACGAGCAGTAGTGTGGGCAGGAAATGAAGTCTTGATTATCGCTCGGGACGTGGAGCCAGCCACAGTCGAGGCAAGCAGAGTGCAAACGGCTTCCTTCTTGGTTCACTTAAAACGTGGGATCAGGCCACGAATGAGACGAATAGCAGTGGAGAGCGACTGTTGTCTTGATTTTCGCTCGAGACGTGGGGCCAGTCACGGTTGAGACGAGCAACAGGAGGTGTAAACGGCCTTCCGTCTTGTTCCACTCAAAACGTGGGTTCTAGCCACGAGTGAAACGAACAGCAGAAGAAGCAACAGGCGACTTGATTTTCACTCGAGTCGTGGGGTCAGCCACGGTCGAGACAAGCAGCAAGAGGTGCGAGCGGCTTCCGTCTTGGTTCACTCAGACGTGGTTTTTAGCCGTGAGTGAGACGAGCAGCAGTAGACAGCAACACGTGACATGATTTTCACTCGAAGCGTGGTGTAGCTATGGTCGAGACAAGCAGCAAAAGGTGCAAACGGCTTCCGTCTTGGTTCACTCAGACGTGAGTTCTAGCCACGGGTGAGACGAGCAGCAGTAACAGCAACAGGTGACTTGATTTTCACTCGAGACGAGGGGTTAGCCACGGTCGCGACAAGCAGCAAGGGGTGCAAACGGCTTCCGTCTTGGTTCTTCACTCAAAACGTGGGATCAGCCACGAGTGAGACAAGCAGCAGTGGACAGCAACAGTTGACTTGATTTTCACTCGAGACGAGGGGTTAGCCACGGTCGAGACAAGCAGCAAGAGGTGCAAACGGCTTCTGTCTTGGTTCTTCGCTCAAAACGTGGGATCAGCCACGAGTGAGACAAGCAGCAGTGGACAGCAACAGTCGGCTTAATTTTCGCTCGATATGTGGGGTAAGCCACGGTCGAGGGTCTTGAGTCTTGATCCCGTCGTTTGAAAACTAGAACATGATGACATTGTGTAACCAAAATCGGTAGCAAATACAGCCGTTTCCGGAAATAATCGTAACCGAAAACGGGAGTTAGACGGGTTGCTTGCGACACGTCACATCCAGGAATTTGGTGCGGGAAGCGGCCGGGAGGGCTAGAGCTTAGTCGAGGCATGTGGCAGGCGGTGATGAGCCGCATGTTCTTCGAGCGACAGAGACGTGTCGTCGGTTGTGTCGTCCGGCAGTGGCATCCGACATCTGAGTGGGCTTGAACAGGGAGCAGTCCGGGACTGTCTGCTCGACAGTCTTTAAAAGAGCTGCAAGCAACAAGATGGAATCATCAGGAGTGTCGTCCAGGAACCTGGTACGTTTCTCGGCAGCAGGGGCGGCGACAGATGGTTACGTAACGACAGCCTGTCGTCTGACTTGCGCTTGGGTGCCGTGGCCGGAGGAGAAGAAGTGGCATGCTTGTGTCGTTCGTGGCTGATGCAGACACAACCCAGTCCTGGGTGCGAGCCTTGCACACCGACGACGTGCAGGAGGGAGGTGGAGGTGACGGACGGTGTCATGTACGATTTCCCGTACGACACTGCAACTGACGCTGAGGCCTTTCCGGGAGGAGTTCAGGCGGCGAGTTCTCGTCCGGAGAGTGGGTGAGTGTCGCACGGCGGAGGTTCCGCTTGGCTGCTCGGTAGGAGTCCTTGGCGGCTTGAAGGTCGTGCTGGAGGGATGACAGGTCCAGCGGGGTGGGAGGCGGCGTGCACTGGCCCGGGAGAAGTGGAGAGTCAGGCGATGCGACAGTGCTTTCAAATCGGTGGCCATCTTCGGCGATCAATCCAATTTTCCAAACGACAGTCGGGAAACCGGGGAGCGAGGTGGCGTAGAGACACCTCTGGAGGAAAATGAATGCCGATAGCGTGCGCGCTGTCGCTTTTATAAGGGAGGACCGCGCCGCGCATGCGCGGTGGGATATGCAAGCAGGCGTCTACAGACCGGAAGAAACCTCCAGGGGAACATCACATTCGAGGAATGTAATGCTAAAATTACCAGGTTAAGTTGTTTTGGCAATAAAGAAATTAAAGCTAAATAAGCACAGACATAAACTGACATAAGACAGAAAAATTATTCCAAACTGAACAATTAAAGCTAAATAAGCACAGACTTA
>JAHWFP010090180.1:220547-237961 GCA_023313725.1 Lithobius niger
CCCGTCCTCTTGGCTCAAGTGCACGGTTACACTTAATTATGCCCACGTTTTAGAAGTGCGCCGTTGACAAAAATACAACCTCGCCGACAAATCCCGTCCTCTTGGCTCAAGTGCACGGTTACACTTAATCAGGTCCACTTTATAGAAGTGCACAGGGTACACCTAAACGTGAGCAACCGTAAGGATCATAGAAGCAAAGCGCTTAATCCTGTCCAAATATTAGACAAATGCATAGTAACGATAAAAACATAGAACGAAAACTGAAAATACCAAATCAGAAAGAGCTAATTAAGCTAGACAGAATAGACAAGTGCAAAGCACACGAATTCCAGTAATAAAAAAAATGGCAATGATCAAAAGACATTAGGCCAGACTATTAAGAGAATCATAGAAATACAAGCTAAAAATGCTAAAAAAAAAAAAAAAACCGAAAAACCGACTAGAATTAAGAGGTATAAACCCAGGTTATATAAGTTAAGACAGGATGATAGAAATGCGAGAAATACACTTAAATCCAGATTTATAGTGCAGAATAGACACTCAGGTTCAGACAGGCAGAAACTAGGAACACAGAAGTGTTACACTTACTTCCTAAATGTCCCGACAAGCAAAAATTACGCTACAAAAAAAAACAAAAAAAAAACAAAGTAACAAAAAGGTAATATAGAAAAGACACTCGAGTTATAGGTTAGAAAAAAGCTAAATACTCAGGTCGGAAAATTAGGTATAAGTAATTAAGTAAGACATACATGACATATGCAGTAACCTTATAAGAAACAGTAATGGTGCAAAATCTATACGATTGTTTCAGAAAACAACAGACAGACGACAATAACGTCACGACAGACGACAATAACGTCCCGACGAGCTATAATTGCCAGACGAGCTATAATTGCCAGATGAGCTATAATTGCCAGATGAGCTATAATTGCCACTGACGAGCCATAACCGCCCCGACATGCAGACAAGAAAACACGTGATCACGTACAAGACAAGCAAGCATATGCTAAAAAGACAATCGAAAAGACTTTTCCGGAAAGGAAACGGACAAATGCAAACATTATGCAAGAAAGACTAAAACTGAACAAAAACTGAACTCAGCAAGAAAGACTATAGTGAACTAAAGTGCTACTGAGACAAACATTCAGCAAGAACATTCAAGGCTATACTCGAATATCACTCAAGGACGTGCAAAATCTTAAAGAGAAAGAGAGTGCTAAAATTAGTGAAAAAGTGGAAATTTTTTTCAGAGTTTTATTGAATCTATAATTGCATTTTCCGCTGTAAGTAAAGCACCCATCTTAGTGTGACACCCCAGTTAGGTAACATGTTTCCCCCAAAACCATCATAGCCATAAAAGAGCCGTTGAAACATCTTAAGAGTATGAAAACTTGAAATTATAACTAGCAACTTTTTTTTTATTGCTGATCAGCTAGTGTATAATACATGTTAACAATGAATGCATTCATCAGGTAAACTAGTAAAAAAAAAAAAAAACCCAGTCAAGTAATTTATGATTATCATTAAAACAAGTGAACCATGAAAATGCGTACAGCCGTGATGCAAATCACGTAACTGTGTAAGTATGAGTTTTTAAACTTCTTTGCGCTGTCAGTAAACCCCCTCCCCCGTTTCGAAATGGGAAACCCCCCCCCCCCAAAAAAAAAAACAAAAAAACATAGAAATAGGTTAGGGCATCCACAGACACAGCAGCAGGAAGCTCATACACAGCAGAAAAGTTGATCCTTCTTTGCGAACTTTCAGAAAGAAACTTTCCTTCCCCGAAAAAGTCTTCTTTATACTAAGATTAGATTTCCAAACGCAAAGACAAAGTTAAACTCAGGAATATACAGCTGGGGTCATGCTTAATGACTTCTGGATTTTAACTCTGCTTTAACGTAACCTATAAGGAAGATATAGTGCAGAGACTGTTCCCCAGAGGCTAGGCTGTGTATAGCAGACACTAACCATGCGAAGGCACATATTCAGTGACGGACTTTTAGTTAGGGACTAAATTAAATTTAAAGTTCGGCACGTTGCTTCACTAGGAAGCAGCCGTACCGTTGATAGCAAGGACGATTGTTAATGGTTTAATTTAGGTTAATTATCTTTAACCCACCGATATATCGGTAACAGGATATCGGTATCGGATCGGCACAGTATCTGCACGATAAGCCATCCAGACTTTATTATTATTAAATAATCAAAGCTTATCATTAATTAATTGCAACGTACATTCGGCCATTAGCCTACTTAATTAACTCCATGCTCTCATAAGGAGTAAGTTAAAACAAGCGCACCTAGCCTGAACTGCTAGTTCAGCCCGGTGCACTTTGGTCAGAAGCCTAGCCATGAGCTATCCAGATCCGACTTATACTCAGTGGTCCCAGACTGGCTCAGGTACATCCTGTCCACACTGGCCAGATCCAGTTCCAACCAGTCCAGCAGGGACAAGCCCAGACATGTTCAGGCAAACCTTAGTATAGGATCAGTTAGAGCGCTGGGGTATATAAGCAAGCCCCCAGCAGAGTATCAGAGACTTGGATTCCAACTCTGACACTGAAAGGCCACCATCCACTGAGCACCCTGACCAGGACCCTAGATGAAGCAGATGTACCTAGATGTATAAGTTAACTAGAATTGAACACTTAGAATAGTTATTGGACTCATAATAGTCATGAGCATTAGCTAGGACTTAGAATAGTCACAGAGCTTAGGTATACGACTTAGAATAGTCAAGCATTAGGCTTGAGACATAAGACTTAGAATAGTCAGAGCAGACATTGAACTTAAGACTAGTCAGTGTAGTTATTGAGTAATATGAAATTATACCACGCGCCAAGGCTGTGTGCCGTGACGCACGCATCACGTGACTGGGCTAGTCCACTCAGACAATCAAAGAGCCGCTATTCTCGTTCGTTAGTGGCTGACTCACGATGATGTCACGGCAGACAGCCTTGGCTCGTTCTATAGGCCAAACTCTGGCAAGGACGCATTAGCATCACCAGTAGTGTAGAGCCCCAGCCCCCTTAAGTTTAACAGTGCTTAAAACGGGATAAGGCGGGAGTCAGATAAACCTCACTAACAACTAACAGATTAACTATGAATAAACAATACATTTAGTTCAACCAGTAAAACTTGTCTGGTCTCCCTTACTTGCATGCCGATTGTGATTATTGTAAAGCTGCAGTCAGAGATTGTTTAGCCGGCCGGTGTTGGGCTACACAACATAAACTAGCGTAACTCAGTATAGCTGTTTTACACTAAGTTTACAGAAGTATGACTTCAGACTTGCGGTTTAGTTGTGTTAAACTTGCCCAATATAGCCTTGAAAAAGTTCACAGTTTCAGCGCTAATCATGTAGGCTGAAAGTACATTCCACGAGCTGATAACTCTGTCCAAAACCATAGCGTCACACTTAAAACCTACAGTGATTCTTGGTCAAGTTCTGCGGGTGCCCAAGAGTCACAGAATCAAAAGAGGTAAACAATACTCTCGGATCCAACCTAACCCTTCCTTGGAGGATTTGGTATGTCAAGATATTGTCTCCTCAAGTCTACCTTTCTGGAACTGAAGTGATACCAAGTTTTATTAGTCATTCACAGTCTGAAAGTCCCCGAAACTGTGGTACAAGTTTAGTAGGCCTGAATTGAAAACGTTCAAGACGACTTGTATCTTTGATTAGCCATGACCGTCCAGCTTGAATACAACTTTCCGTCACAAGGTGGACGAAAAATTTATAAATGGCTTCGATGGAGGCAGCATCCAAATAGCACACATCTTTTAATGAAACCAATGAATCTATTTGCCTTAGCAGCAACAGCATCAACTTGATCTGAAACACTAAAATTATTTGAGATAATGACTCCCACGTACCACGATTGTAATACATTTAAGCCGTGGGTTGTTTTGGCCAATGTGATGACATGGCATATGTTTGGATTAAAGACACATTGTCTCCAACACAAGATCGTACGAATCTACCATGTGCCATCTTGCAGCAGTGATATTTTTAACCTTTACAGCTTGCTCCCAGATGCACGAGGACGTACCAAATTTTCATTCATTAATTAATGAGGCACGTGGGTTGTTTTAGTTAAAAGAAATGGCGTTGTGTATTCCTCCGCTTGATGCTAGCTAGTGTTAGATACTACTAGACAGTGCTAGATGTTCCCAGCATCTACAAACTTTCGTTCAGTGAGTGACACTTCAAGATTTATTCCCATTTCGTCACACTACTTATTCTACAACTTTGTTGAAGTCCTCTTGTAAAATAAAAGCACCAGTCAGCATTTTAATGGTACGGTGCATTTTGGTGTCATCAGCATATTTATCTAAAACACTCGAAATGCTGCGGCCCTTGTTTGCTACAAACAAACAGAAAAGAATAGGGCCAAGCACAAATCCCTGAGGCACACCTACTATAATGTATGAAGGTGTAGTTACACATCTAGTGGGTTCAACTAAGGCATAGTACGGAATAGGGAACAACTGTGCTGTAGGCTAACACTTGAAGGACTTTAATGAGTAGCTTACATTGCTTTATATAACATATGTCACATGACATGAAGTCATGTGATACTGAATGTATGGAGACATGATATGGATAGACTTGAAGTTAACTATGGGAGTATGTTAAGGCAAGTGGGAAAGGGTTGACAATTGGACTTAAAGGAATACTAAACCCTCCAACAATGAATTTTTTTATCGATACTTAAATACCGGAATTAATGTTAACAGACATCCGGCGTCAACAGGTGTCATTGTTTAAGCCGTATGAATTTTAAACCACCTGATTTAAGCTGACGATACACAAGCTTTGGAGAAAATCCCGTTTGAGAACCACGCGTCGTGACGTCAAGACTTTTAAGGCGCCTTCCAGCTGTCTGCGTGACTTGCGCGTGCACCAGAAACAAAACAGCATCGCCTGGGACATCGTTTCCGGCTAGCTCGTTCGCCGCTAAAACATCATGCCGTCCTGCATAGCGAAGGAGTGTAAAAGTTCGTCAAAACACAAAATAAGTTTGTTCAGCTTACCGAATGCCGAAAAAGATGCCACCCGGCTGCGGAAGTGGTTGGATGTTACTGGAAACAGTGGCGTTACAGGTTCAAACTGATAAAGCTGCAACGAATTGACAGCGACAGCATCAGCGTTGTAGGTAACCATGTTTGTTTACAAGCAGAGACTTCGTCACGCGCGCTGCACGGTGGGAAGGGATGTGCTCCCCACTTCCCTTAAATGTTTTGACGTCACGCTGCGTCACGAAACCTCCATAGTCGCGAGCTCTCGTAGTGTTACGTTTGGTTGGGTGTCTTAAAAAACGCAGTTATTTTAATTTATTACGACGTAAGTAAGAAGGCAAGCGACATTTTATAAGTTTTGAAGGGGTTTTTAGGGTCTTAGCTATCATTAAAAAAATTGGAAAAGTGAGGGTTTAGTGTTCCTTTAAAGGGCTACCATTGTGGTGCCTCTGTGACGACACCACAATACAACCAACTAAAAAGAAAAAAATTCTTAAGTCTAGCTGAAAAATAAAATATGTATTATTCTGAAGACATGAATTTTTTTAATAGTCACTGCCTACTTTAAAGTTGTATTTATTAGGAAGAAAATGTGTTGCTTTCAAAGAGAAACTAACATTTTGTGAAAGCTTGTAACTCTCCCTTAACTCAACAAAATATCTGAAATTTAATGATGCTTGCAAAACTGGCACCATGAAGTCCATCCGGTATTTACTATTTGCAATCTGGAAATTGCAGTGGATAATTTCGAATAATTGGTAGTGTTTCCTTCTTTGTTTTTTGGTTATAACAACAACTGCTGTCTACAACTGAATTGACGTGTTGCAAACATCTGGCTGCTGAGTACATCTGTTAGTTTGTTACAGATGAGGTTTGCGCATGCCGGAGGTTGTTTTAGCTCCCAAAGCAGTTGTCCAGTCATGAAGGAAATATTTACATGAAAATAGAAAAAGAAACATGTTTTAAAATCGAGAAATCAATTTTTCTCACGAATAACTGAAAACACTACATGTTGCCAACCATAGGCACAATTTCAAATTCACAGGGCTAATCCCCGGCACAAATAACTATTACGCGAACATGTTGCGAACACCGCACAGTTTAAAAAACAACCCCCAATTGGGTTGACGTATAACTGGTTACGAACACTTATATTAGCTACAGATCGGTTATTTCTTAAAGATTGAGCTTGTCCGGAGCTCGTTTTTGCCGTTTTGAACGACCTATTGGTTTGGAGGCTGCGCTGCTTCATCTGCTCGTGGTGGCGATGTCACAACCTTATGCTTTCTCTGTTGGTTTTTCATCTTAGCGGGTTCCAATGATAGGTTCGCCGGAAACTGCCTTGTAAGTAAAGGAGGCTCCAGGCCACCTGTCGCTCCAATATCTCGCTGGGAGGTGCTGAAGTTTTGCGACATGGCCTGATCACTGAGAACAGTGACGTCATCGGACTCGCCCACTGGCTGTGTGTGGGAGTGATTTCGACTGGATTTTGCTGACACCTGGTTTCGCAACTCGTAAATTGTCAGGTGAGGTGTTTTTGATTGGTGTTAACACCGGCCTAGCAACAATGGAACGCCATGATTGGCCCACGGACTGCTGCCAACAATTTGAATGCTCGAAAATCACATGTTCGTGACGTGATGCACCTACAGAATACCGCTTCTTTGAAAATAAGCGTTTCTTCATATTAACGCCTGAAATATTCATGCCAGAATTGGCAGAATTTACAGCCGGATTTAGTGCTTTTGGTGACATGTCTACGGCATCTACTGAATCAATTCTCGGCCGTAATTCATCGTGATGTTTGCGAATTTCAACATGTTCTTCTGTAAGTACACTATACATCAAATGTGACAGTTTATTTTTGATAGAACCCCTTCACCATAGTTTGGAATTTGTTGTGCTATAATCACGATACCAGACTTTATCGCCAACTTGATAGTTGACTAATGCATGATGTTGAGTGCTTTTAATTTGTTTTTGTTGATTTCTTTTCACAACGGACCCAGGGTCAGGGTATAGTAAAGCCAATCTGGATTTTAATTCTCGGTTGAAGAATAATTTACCAGGTGTAGCTTGGGTGGTAGAACTTATCGTGATTCGTGACGATAACAAGTATGCATTTATACTTTCCTGGATTAAGGATCCGTCCCGCCGAGCAGCTTTATAGACACGCTTAAAATTCCGGACATAAATTTCTGCTAATCCGTTAATCAACGGCACGAAAGCCGGGCCTGTCAGGTGTTGGATTCCGTTAACCGTTCACCATGATTTAAAATGTTTAGAAATCCACTGAGGGCCATTGTCGCTAACTAAAGAATCCATCAAGCCGTATTCGGTAATGTGGTTATTCAAAATATCAATAACTTAAGCTGAAATGGTAGTTTTCATTTTATGAACGAAAGGAATTTTGCTATGCGCATCAAATAGGTTTAGAAACATGTAACTGTCTAACGGTCCTAGGAAATCAGCATCATATCTAGAATTTGGCTTTTGTGGATACTCCCAGATATGCTTGGGTCCTGCAGATTGAGGATCCTTCAATTCTTGGCAGTTAGAACAGGGTTTAATAATAATAATTTATTTCAGATGATACGAAGTACCGGAGTACTTGTTTGTATCAGCAACAACAATAATTGACAAATGGATAATAACAACAAATATAAAAGTATAACACAGATACAAAGATAAAGTAAGGAAAAGAATAAAAGACACTCTTCCTAACAAGACAATCAATAAAAATGTGTAGCCATGTACTTAGTTGTTATATTGCTTATTTAGGAGGAAGGTTTTGACTTTAAATTGTAGTTGAATAAAGGATGTAATATTTCTGAGGTCTTTCGGAAGCTGATTTAAAATTAATGGAACATAATAACGCTGTAGATTTTGCCCATACTTATTTCTCCATAATGGAAGTTTTCTTTTAATGGAGGTATCCCGCAATTTACTGTTTATGATTGTATTTCTAATAACTCTTTCGTTTTCATAATAATTTTTTATTATCACAGTATAGGCCTGTAACGATGTGATATCTAAAAGATTTAAATTTTGTTTAATATTTTTAATTTTTAATTTTTTCATTTTATCTTGAAACAGTATGCGAATTATTTTATTTTGAGCTTTCTGTAGCCTTTGGAGGATTGTTGCATTCGCAGTGCTGTATACTTCAATGCCATATCTTAAGTTCGATTCAACTAAGGCAGTGTAGATTAATTTCTTATTTTGAAAATTTAGAATTTTTTGAAGGTAATATAATTTAGGCATTAATTGTCTTATTTTCTTAATTAACTCATTTATGTGGACTTCGTGTTTCCAATTTTTGTCAAGCCAAAACCCAAGATATTTAGCCGAGTGTACTTTTTGAAGAGGTAGGCTAACTTTAAGTTCCTTATCTTTTTGGTTGCAGTACAGCAGAATGTTCAAATTTTTGGGAATTTTCATTTTAGTAGTTGTAATTTCCAAAAAGACAGTTTTATCCTTGTTTATGTAAACTTCATTTTCCCAACACCACTCCTGGATAGCATCAAACTTTCTCTGCAATTTTTGGATCATTTTTCATAATTAAAATGGCTAGCAAATAGACAGATATCATCTGCAAACAAAATTAACTTGTTCCCTTCTTTGTCAATATCATTTATATAAATTAAAAATAGTAATGGTCCCAAAACAGAACCCTGTGGGACACCGTAGTTTATTCCCTTGCAGTCGCTATGTTTGTCACCAATCTTGGTTACACTTGTCCTATCTGTTAGATAACTTTTCAGAATGCCAAACATTTTCCCTCTGATCCTATATTTTTCTAGTTTAGTGAGTAGTATGTGTCTATCTACGGAATCAAAAGCTTTCAGCAGATCAATGAATACTGCCCCAACATATTTGTTATTATTTAAAGCCTCAGACACTTCATCATTCAGAAATTTTAAAGCTTCTGCAGTTCCTTTATTTTTTTGAAACCCGTATTGTTTATCTGTTATAATATTAAATTTTGTCAAAAAACCTTGAAGCTTTATAGCAAAAAATTTGTCCATTACTTTGTTAATGGATGGCAGGATAGCTATCGGTCGGTAATTTTCGTATTCATCCTTGTTACCTTTTTTATAAATAGGTCGCAAAATTGGTTTCTTTAATTTGTCAGGCCAAATTTCAGTGTTGATTATTGATCTAATTAGGATGCATATAAATTTTGCACTGTTTCCTGAAGTCAGTTTAAAGTTTTCAAGCAGAAAACCATCTGATCCCAAGGCTTTTGTAGCTTGGATTTCCCCAAGAATGCTTATAATCTCTAATTCATTTGCATAATCAATAAACATAGTTTCATTTAGCTTCCCATCTTGGTTTGAACAAATTTTTTTTGTTTTTTGTTTTTCCTGTTGTGAAACGTTTTTAGTTTGTCTGCTTGATTTACAAAGGTTTCATTAAATTTGTTAGCTATTTTTATGAAGTCTTTTGATTTAAAGTGCTTTTTAATGTCATCATCTATGCTATTTTCTCTTTTACCAGTTATTTTATTTATAGTAGTCCACACATGCTTATTATCTTTTTCTTTCTTTGAAATTATATTTTTGTAAAAATTTTGTTTATCTTGTTTTAGCTCTGTGTAACTTCTTTTTTTAGTTTCTTATACTCAGATTTAAGGTTTTCCTTTTGCCTTTTTAATCTTCGCCACAATTTATTTTTGTTGTCAATTAAGTTAATAGTATTTTCAGTAACCCAAGACTTTAGTTTGCATTTTTTCTTACTGTTTCCAGGTTTCTATTTCACACTTTCACACTTTCATTATAAATTTTAGAAACAGTTTTTTCAATTTCATCATAAATAATATTTGGGTCATTTAAGTTTTTTAAATAGTTCCATTCAACCTTTTCAAGGGCCTCCACAATTTTTTTATTATCATAATATACTTTAACAGTTTCTTCTTCTTTTTCAATTTTCCCATTTTCAAGTTGTAGGAGTAACGCCGTGAAGTAGTGATCAGCGATTTTTACACAGATTGTTAACCCTTTACTTATTAATTTTTTTGTTTTGCATAGGGCATGATCAATACAGGATTCAACAATTTCGTTTTTTTTAAATTTCTTGCCTGGTCACTGTTTTAATTTTTTTTTCATAGCCAAGCTGAGCCACATTTGTTTCATAAGTTTCACATCTATTATTTTTTTTGATGTGGTTTAGTTTCTAATATGTCAATGTTCATGTCTCCCAAGACAACAACATTTTCACATTTATCATATTTTATTAATATTTTTTTAAATGCTTTGCAAATTTTTTTTATGCGTTTTTGGTTGCCTATAAATTAACAAAATCACAAGTTTGTTACCTTGCCAATTTGTTTCTGTTATCAGGCAGTCATTTGTGTCAATTTTTGTTTTTGTATAAGAACATGCATACTTTTTTTTACTATAAACCATTACCCCACCTCCCAATTTGGTTTCTTCCCTGGTTATGAACGATTGCTCATAATGCTGCATCTGATACAAATCAACTTCGTTTTCTTTTATGCCAATTTCAGTAAGAAGAATGAAGTCCCAGTCAACTTGCATTAATTCGAGCTCATAATTTAACAAATTCCAGTTTTTGCGGAGGCTTCGAATGTTAACGTGTAGCACCTTACATGAATCTGTTCCACTGAGCTTATTTTGCATCAGAACCTGTCGCACAGAGGGAGAGTCTTCACTCACCAAGTTTACCTCATCTTCATTAGCTTCCATTTAGGCATAGGTCGTTTTCTGATTTAACTATTTTCACATCCCCTCCTTCGTTGGCTCTCGTCATGATTTTCCCATCTTTGAACCAAACATATTTCACATTATTTTCTTTTGCAAACGTTTTCGTTTTCCAGAAAAGTTGTTTATTGTGGGGCGTCATGTGTTCATTTACATAAATACGACTTCCGTTTCCATTGCCGAAACAATCATCGTTAGTGACAATTTTTTTCTTGTATTTTATCCACTCATCACGGTCTTCTCGAAATTTAAATTGCAGCACAATTGACGGTGTCCGGTTTGGGTTTCGGTTAGGCAGTCGATGACCTTTATCAATTTGGTTAGGCGTGTATGTAAGACGCGTGTACCTAAGACGCTAGTCGGCCTATTGTGTCTTTAATATCTTCGTTATGACATGTATCAACTCCCATAATTTCAATATTCTTATATCTCTTGTATTGGGATTGTTCGTTTTGGTCGAGTTGCATTTGTGCAATTTTACCTTTTATTTCGGTGTTTTCCTGGGAGTTTTTTTCAACACATGCTAGCCTTTTCTTGATTTCTTTTAGTTCTGTTTTTAGTTCTTCATTTTCTTTTTTTACATCCTCTACTACCCCATTTAGGAAGTTGAGAGTTTTTATTATTTCTTTCACTTGACCTTTTGGTTGTAATAGATCGTCTACTTTTCCACCTATTTTGAAAAGCATTTTTTTCATTTCTGCGACCTCATTTATTAGCGAATTCATTGTTCCTGGTTGGGCATTTACGTTTTCTTTTTCTTCGTCACTAGTTTGTTGTTTTCCTTCGATTCCTTCAGTCCTCGTTTCATAATCATTTATAACTACTTCATGGTCACTTCCTGATTTAATTCGCTGGCTAGTACACATATCACATTTCCAGTTTTTCTTGATTTGAGCAGTTTTTTTATTCCACGTGCTTTTTTTTTACTGAGCAGTCAAAATGATAATTTGCTTGGCACCCCGCAAAGCATGTGGTGAACTCACCCGGCACGACTGCCTTCTCACACTTACTACAGTTCATTTTGCCTGAGGGCGTGACATCGCTACACTTTTTAAATCACTCTTATCTCACTCCCACCAATCCATCGAATGATTTGGCTTTCACACAATATGCACTGTACCTTCATAGTAAACCGAGTCCACTTATCTGTTTCGTACGAATGCCATTTGGAGAAAAAAACATGAAGTTTATCGGAGCTAGATAGCCCACCTGCTTGTCGCCATATTGACGATCCCATAGTCGTTTAACTTTGGTCTCAATATCTGCGTCAATAGAAGGCCACCACACTTAGACCTAGGCAAGCTCTTTAATTTAACAATACCAAGGTGTGAGCTGTGCAAATCTTTCAAAATTTGTTTCCTTAAAGCTGTCGGCACGACGATTCTGAATCCCCCAAAAAAGAGTGTCACTTTCAATCGAGATTTCATTGCGGCGTGTGAAGTACGGCTGCATGTCATGATTGTCACACACTTCAGGCTAGCTGCGATTAACGTAACAGTATACTTTTGACAATAATTTTGTCACGCTTGCTTTCAAGCTTCGTTTAGCACTGGTAAGTTGGAGACTGTTTCCAACGCTAGTACATTGTACTGTTCTTCGGCTTCTTCAAACTCCTTGTCGTTAAAGAGTGGAAGTCTGGATAATGCATCAGCAGTTAAATTCTGCTCGCCGGGTATGTGTTGAAAGTCATAGTCATAAGTGTTAAGCATAACCGCCCAACGTTGCACACGAGCTGCTGCCATCTGTGGGATACCTTGTTTGAGGCCATAAATCTATATAAAGCCTTTTGATCAGACTGTAATATAGATTTCTGACCGTAAACGTATTCATGGAACCGTTTAACTCCCCAAGCCACACTGAGAGCTTCGTGATCGAAATGACTATAGCCTTGTTCAGTTTTGGTTAGCTTCCGTGAAGCGAAAGCTATTGGGCGCGATTCGCCATTAGGCATGACGTGCGTAAGGCACGCCCCCACCCCATAAGGTGAGCCGTCACAAACCAGTTTCAACTTTAATTTTGGATTATAATGGACCAAAACTTTTGATTTGATAAATAGTTCTTTTACTTTGCCAACAGCTTGGTCACATTCAGTCCTGCATGTCCACTTAATTTTAGGGCTCGACAACCGGGTAACAGGGGAAAGAATATGAGCAAGGTTAGCGAGATATTTCGAGTAATGATTCACAAATCCTAAGAAACTTTGTAGTTCATGAATACAAGATGGATTCGATGCATTTGTGACTGCTTCTATTACCTCCTATTACCTCAGGAAGTGTATGCAGGTCTCCAGCATTTATCATGTGTCCTAAGTATTTCAGTTCAGGTTGCGACAGACTTCACTTTCAATCCTAAGGCTAGCCCCTGCATCCTGTAACCAATGGAGTAGCTACGTTAAGAGGGGCCGGTTGCAAATTAGCCCTTGGGGACTCCCCATTCCTTAATATACAGGATGACCCATAAAAAACGCAAGAGTTGAAACATTTCTAAGTTCATACCGGTACCTATTTTCTAATTTTTTTTTAATTGTTGTTATAGTGAAAATAGGGATCACTTTATCGTACTCCAGGCAAGTGGTCCCTATTTTCAGTGTGTTTGAAAAAAAAACCTTGGAAAAAAGTTGGAGTTTAAGAGACATTTTTCAGGTCATGCGTTGTTTATGGGCCACCATATTTTTTTAATGGTAGGGAGATGAACGGACGGGGAGGCTCGAAATTCATTTTTTAAATACAGTTTATATCAAATTAAATACCTAGTGTACTGGAAAAGAGCCTTTTTTTATTCTGAATAATTCTTTTTTGTTTGGAGGCCTCCTAAGGCTGGGGGTCGGTGGCATTCTGCCACCTTTGTCACCCTGTAGCTACGCCACTGCCTGTAACACAGTTAGCAGTTGGTTTAAAGATTCGTCACGCATTTCCCCATTCCCGCTCACGAGGATGTCATCATAAAATGGTGAACATTTGGGGATTTTACTCGTGATTTATGTCATGACCCTCTGGAAAATTCCATGACTGGATGCATGGCCCAGAGGTAAACGAAGCCAGTGAAAAAGACCCAGGGGAGTGTTTATTGTCAATGCTGCCTGTGACTCGGGATCTAATTCAATTTGCAAAAACGCATCCTTAAGATCGATAAGGCTAAATCAGTCACTACCTGCTAATTCACTGAAAAGCTCTACATCTGCGGGAACCGGATAATGGCCCACCTCTAATTGCGGATTTACGATGTTTTGTAATCACCGATAATTCTAATGTCGCCATCAGCTTTATGGACGATCACTATCGAGTCGACCATTCTGAGGTTGCCACTGGCTCCACGAATCCTAAGCTAATCAGGCGCTCGATTTCCTAATTAACTTTTTGTTTTAATGCCAAAGGGACAGGGTGAACTCGACTGTACACAGGTTTTGCGCCGGCCTTTAACTGAATCTTTACTTTGAAGTTTTTGAACTTACCCATACCCTCACTGAAAAGTTCGGGAAAACCTTTAACTATTGCATCTGTGTCAACTGGTGAAATCTTTGCTTTAATTTGTTTGACTCTTTTAACTTTAGTTTGCAAATCATAATATGGTTCAAAGTTAACTCTAAAAATTGAAAGCCAATCTTTCCCAATTAATGCAGGTTTATACATTTTTTTGAAACTAGTGCATCCAAATACTCAGTTGACCGTTAACCGTTACCTTGAGACTTACTGTGTAAATCGTTTTCTCCATCCCTTCAGTGTATGAGTGGATGGAATACAGACTGAGCTTAAACGGACAATCCGACAAGTATTTTTCATGCCACTTAATAGGTATTATTGTAGCATCTGCCCCGGAATCCAGATCCATTTTGAGCTTAACTCCATTGAGGCAGACAGGCATAATCCATTTGTGGATTTTTAACGAGTTGACTACATTTTATTAGTATCAGGAATTGAAATTTGGTCTGCAGCCTTGGACAGTCCTACTGTACTGTATTGTTTTGAAGACAATAATCGTCCTCGGACTCACACTCACTTTCCAAAGTAGACTCATAATTTTCCAGCTCCAAATTCGACTCACTGTCGGTTTCACGTTCAAGTTTATGGACTTTCTTCTTGTAACTGTATTTCAGTTTACTTTTGGGCCCAACCTTAAAATTTAAACTCGTGTTTGGCTTTGAGTATTCTGCAGTTTTTGACACTTTACTACTGCTACTTTTTCGACAAACAGCTTTTAAATGTCCGGGGGTGTGGCATCGGCCGCAAATATAAGCCTTATACTTGCATCGGGTTTTTACATGACCGGATTGTCCGCAACAATAACAAATTAAATCTTTACTAGACTTGCGTCTAATCTGAGTTTTCCTCGGTTTGTGAGATACATAATTAATCGACTTTGAATGCGAACGAATAACTTCTTGGTCTATTTCCGCATCTTCCAAGGATAAAGCTAATGACGTTGTAGCCTTTAAATCCAGAGTCTGCCTCAGAAGTTCGCGTTGCAAAGTTTCTGATTTTACACCGCCTATCAGACGATCTCGTATCATCTCATTGATTTCTGTGATCTTGTCAAAGTCACAAAATTTAGTGAGTAATTTTAATGCAGCAATGTATTAACAGATACTTTCGTCTGACTTCTGACACCTACGAAAAAATTTAACATGTTCGGAAACTACAGAAGGTAGTAGTTTTCACAGAAGAAGAATAGTTTTCACCAAGACGTCATACGTCATTGAACTTGGTAATACTGGCGAGATAATATTCATTGTGAGATCTTCACTAGAGTTTCTGTAACTCGGATTTAAATTTGAATTAATACTGGCGCTAACGCCCACTTCTGTATTTACTACAGCAACACTAGAGCTGCTAAAAGGAACAGCTAACACAGGCGTTTTTACAACTTCACCTGTCTCAGGCATAAGCCTACACTAGAAAATTAAATTAAGTAATTAATTTAATACAATTCCATTTAAATTTGAATTTAAACTGGAAGCCACTCTAGAATACAGGGTTTTCACTTAACAACTAAGCCAACACTACCGCAGCCTACCTAGTTTTAAATTTAAGTGCCTACAACTTAAACCAATTTACTAGGCTTTTTAAATTACTCACCATTTCACTAAACATTTAAACAAAACATCACAGCAGGCCTATGCGTACAGCACAGACCAAGCTTCATCGTTTATAAGCATAAACGCTACAGTGCTAAAATTAAGCACCACCACAAACCAGCCTGAATAAGGGCACGGCACTATTAAATTCACGAGAGGTAATTAAATTGCATTTTTGAATCATGTCGTTCTGCTTATAGTAATGGCAGTGTGACACGCCAGCGCGTCACACTGGGATACAACCCTTGTACTAATTACCTCTTATGAATTTATTTGCCCCCTCCAGTTCTAGTAATTAAGGTACTAATTTCAACTATTATCATCAGTACCACGAAAGTTCTTAAACCCAGAACACTTTTTTGAAAAATAAAAGTTCTGATAGTTCCACAGAGTACTAATTTCATTTGCCAAAATGAAAAAATTACTACTTACCACAGATTAGAGCACTCTCCATGGCTGTAGAACCTATCAAGCTAATTTAAAAATAAATTTTAAACCTTAGTACCGCCATCGTCGCCATCTGTAACATATGAAGGTGTAGTCAGACATCTAGTGGGTTCAACTAAGGCATAGTAAGGACTAGGGAACAACTGTGCTGTAGGCTAACACTTGAAGGACTTGATTGCGTAGCTTACATGGTTTTATATAACATATGTCACATAACATGAAGTCATGTGATACTGAATGTATGGAGACATGATATGGATAGACTTGAAGTTAACTATGGGAGTATGCTAAGGCAAGCTGGGAAAGGGTTGACAATTAAACTTCCACTAAACACATCATTACCAATACTATGAAACATTTGAATAATTTTAAAACCACAATCTTCTTCAATCTTCGCACAATTTCATACATAAGATACTCACAGTCTTGCTAATTTTTGACAGCAATGCTACTGTCATCATCAGGCACTTCAAAGGAAAAATTAGGATCCTGGTCACATTCTTGCTGTTTTGCCAGAATTTGAATTTGGCAGAACACGTAGCCTCCTGTATTTACAAGGCAGTGGACCATTCATGCTGTCTTTAGAAGGTAGTGGGCCCTTCCTGCTGCTACTAGCTCTCCAACACCGCGCTAACTGCTCACTCAAGTCCCTTCACACAAGGTCACATTTGGGTAAGAATGGCCCTGAATATTCATAGGTTGGAATCCATTCTGCTCATGGTGTTGTATAGCAATGGATTCCAGGCACCTTAGATGGCTATCACGTGCAGAGTTTGAGCGGATGAGCATCGTGGCTTTCTCCCAGTCAATCTCGTGCTCAGTGGCAGCACAGTGGAGCGCAATGCCATTATCCTGCACTCCTCTCCTGACATTGTCCATATGCTGTCCCAAGTCTTGTTCTCACGCCTTTCCTCGTCTCTCTGATATACACTGCACTGCATCCCTTGCACGGTACTCTGTACACAACCTTCCTTAGTATCGGTCACATTTCCCATCAAAGCGTCATTCTTTGTCTTCTGAGTCACCCGTTCCACTTCAACAGCAACTGGAGGCACTTTCTTTCCTAAACGTTTTCTTAGTCCTTTTACATTCCGCAGGTAGGTTTTAAAGCCACTACGACACAAGATTTCACGTATCGGACCACTCACACC
>JAHWFP010090182.1:0-28399 GCA_023313725.1 Lithobius niger
TTGTCTAATCGTCTTCTGTTCTGAGGATACAACTCGTAACATAGTCAGACAACTCACGAATACAAGTTAGAATGTTCACTAAACTGCCAGGCTTGGCATTAATTACTATACTGGTCATTTTTTAATTCTTGACAAATTAAACACAATTCATAATTTGTTGTAAGTCTTATAGGTATTGCATATGGTGAGTGTTGTGATTTGGCAAACTCCATACTAGATTCCGACTATGAAATGGGAAAACAATAAGCCTAATCACAACGTTGTTTGAAGGCCAATTTACTGTTATTGTGAATACCGACACTAGTCTTAGTTCTGAACGCTCTACTTTGATACTGCATAAGATTATGATTGCAACATGATTGTTTTCAAAGTTTATCTACGACGTATATGCCGGCGAACAATGTTCAAACGTCGTATTATAGGCGGCGCCTAATGACAAATTACGGAAGTTGAGAACAAACCTTACTACCACTAGCTGTATCAATATCAGAACTGCAGCATCCTAGTGAAATACGTTCGTCTCAGCGTTGATATTTCGGGAACCATTCAACCGATTTTCAATTTCTATAGCTTTTTTTAAAGCTAACAGAATTTACTATAATCTAATTCCCATGAAAGCATTGCGCCAGTCTCGTTGTTTGGCCGTTATTTCCAACTAAGAATAAAAACTTGAGTAAAAAATTAGGAATTGTTATGTTTGCGAGCCCATACCGTGAAATCCTTTGCTTTTTTGGTATCTACTCGTAGGACTTTAACGACAGTGTATCTTACTAGCTTTAAAACGAGCTATAGAAAATCGGTCAAGTGGTTGCAAAGATAGAAGTGTTAATTTAACCAATGTCGGCGGCCTTTTTGATGTCATATCGCCACTTCCGGTTGCATACAGGGATGACACCATGGTGCAAAAGGAAGCTGGCATGGCGTAGAACAAGATTATCCAACTTATTTGTTTGCTTCATTAAACTGCACACGGGGCCCTTTTTTCAGCCCTATGGCAATGCACTATCACTAATTTTACAAGCCGGGGTTTCATTGGTCGAATCCAGCTGACGTCACAGGTGGTATGTAACACCTTTTCACTGGTTCAAAGAAAGAAGGCCTCTCATTGGTCAAATCCAACTGACGCCATCTTGTTCCGCAACACACTGTTTGGTCACGTGACTTAACGGTCGCGTGACATCATGCATCAACTGTAGCGTGTACAGCCATGTTGTGTACATGTACAATTGTACAGACATGTACAGTAGGGCCAAAAGGTTTTGCTCATTGCATCGCTCCAACAATACCCAGCACGAACCGTAATCACGTTGGACGATAGCATCAAGTTGCAGTCATTTTTGCCAATTTGTACGGAAGAATATGAGGTTTATTAACTTCCAACAATAAACATAATTTGTACCATTTTTCACAGAATCGAATAGAGTGAGCTGCAAAAGCAGGCTGCAATGCGTTCGGGCGCGTTTATGCAACGACTCGCCTTTGCATTCTCGCAGCTAGAAATCATCTGAAATTCCAACATGGCGGCGGTTTTAGCTACGTCGACTCGCTATGAAAACACTGAATAATCCGAGTTCGGAAGCGGCTGTGAAAATTTCGTCAGGAGGAATTCTTTATCTTAGTGTCACGGATTATAAGACTTAAGCATTTACTCAAACGACGTCGAATTTAGCTAATCCAGATAGCTTTGTTACCATGGCAACGATAACTTTGCCATTGTGATTAAATTCTAACTGCGAGAATGCAAAGGCGAGTCGTTGCGTAAACCCGGCGTTACTCACTGCAGTGTGTTGCAGATAAAAGGACGATTGGAAAGAATAGTTAACAGTTAATAGTTTGTGCTTACACCACGGGCAAAGGTGTAAGCAGATTTTCAAAAAGTTGGGGGCATACTTGAAAAAAAAAAGGAACACATTTTTCGATTAAGTTTTATTTTAGAGTTTCTTGGCCACATGACTAACCCGTTCCTTCCACGCAGGGTGTTGCCCGACGAAAATTGTTTCTGTAACTGGACTGGATGCTGTTTGTGTAAAAACCGGTGACAATTTAGCACTCCCCTGGGACGCAATTAGCTACTTTTCCTTATCCCCTCCCCCTCGTAGTAAAATTAGCTAGACACGCGACGATATGACGAGGACAGTGGATGGCCGCACTGAGGTCGTATTTGCCCAAACTTGCACAGTTTCGCAAATTGTTATCCGATAGTGATGTTTCAGTACACCATTACAATCGTCTTGGTGAGAACTTTTCACTGGCGGGATAGCCAAAATAATACGTTAATGCACTGAAGAAAAATATTGGATGCGGACAATTTTTCTTAACACAAGTGGTGTCGCGGACACTGGTAGAAACAGGGCTGTAGCTAGGAATATTTTGCGGAGGTTGGGGTTGGAGGCGCAAACTGGTAATTTTAAGCCCCCACCGCAATTACGCTCCACCGCTATTTTATGCCCCAATCGTAATTTTGCCCCCTCATAATTTTGCCCCCAACTTGACAAAAGAATACAGTCTAACTCTCAAACAAAGGTGAAAATAATAAAAAAAATATCACAAAATTAAATGAACTACGAACTTTTTAAGCCCCTTTTTAAGTCCCCCCCCCCGCTCCCCACTTGCCACGGCCATGGGCAGAAAGTTCTGCTGCTGGGTCCCCTTCACTCTCGTCATTTGAAATGCCCTTGTTTAGAAATAGGCATTCAAAGACAGTAGTCTACGTAAGAGGACAATTTATAGCAAAATAGGATTGTCGTAACACAACTGTTTTACTTCCGCAGTAATTTATAATAGAGTTTAACTGAGCAACGAGTTACAAAACGTCTTCAATAGTCGACTACATCTGCATATAGTTTAGTTTGCATACAATTTTGTTTACATTATAAATAATGGTGAACTCTCATGGATTCAAACTGGTATTTTTTTCTCAACATGTTTGCTTTTTGGCGTATCCTATTTCTTTACGTATGATTTGTTATGTTTAGTCAAAATTAACCTTGGTGAATGATGTAAACAACTTTATTTCCTTTTTAAAATTATTATCTGTATTAAAACTAGTTGCTCAAAATTAAAACAACTAGCTCTCTCTGTATTATGGCCTTTATTTCAAACTAAATCAAAACTGTTTGCAAATTTTAAAGTATAACGGAGTGTAACAAAGCCATGTATCAAGGCTGCAACATACATGAAATTTTGTACACAATCGAATCATCCATGGTACCCCCACGAAAGACCCACAAGGGACCCTAGCGCTCCTTCCCCTCTGCCTTCTCCCTGAGGCTTGACCAACAAATTCTTGCAAATCGAGCTAAACGCATCAAATTTGGCACACAATTTATTAACAGTAGAAACCGAACAGCAATGGAATACCTCCCAATAGGGCCCCCAGTGCCCCACTGTGTCCCCTCCTGAGCCTTGACCAACAAAATCTTGCAGATCGAGCTAAAAGCGTTAAATTTCTTATATAAGTCACACTAGTACAAATCGAACCAGCCATGGAACCTCTATGAAATATCCCCCTCCCGCATACCCCTGAGCCCCAGTCTGCCTCTCCCCGATGCTTGAACATCAAATTCTAACCGATCGAGCTAAAAGTATGAAATTTGGTACACGAGTTATTCTTAGCAGTACAAATTGAACCAGCCATGGAGCTCCCATGAAAGGGTTCCAGCGCTCCGATGTGCCACCTCTCTGAGGCTTCTCCAACAAATTCTTGCTGATTGAGCTGAAAGCAATGAATTACGTGTACAGAAGCCATTGTTAGCCGTTCATGAAAACCCCAAGGCCCGCCCAGCATCCCCCCCCCCTACTCCCACTCGTGGCCCCTACCTGATGCTTGGCCAACAAATTCTTGCCGATCGAGGAAAAGAAGGAAATTTGTGCGCCAAATTTCCTTCATTCTTAGTGCACTACAGATCGAACCAGCCATGCAACCTCCCAAAGGCTTAATATTTCAATCCGCTCCTCCTGTAATAGGCCCAAAGCCTGTTTCCTAATTACAGCACACGACGAAAATATGCCTACGAAAAGCCATTCTAACCGAGCGAAGTGCAGTGAAGCCTGACGAGTAACACTGCTTTGAGTGAAGTTATTGATTAATTCGTAAAAAATAACAATTTCTCCAGAAGTAAACTATGAAGCTTAAGCCCAACACTTGCCAAACAAAGATTTGTTTATACTTCAGCAGAAAATATTTTATCTACAGTTTTTAAGCAAATTTTATAACCGAACGCAATTGTGCTGACGTTAATATGATGGGTGTTTATCCCTCCCTAATTATTTTAAAGCTACTCACTACACTGACGTTACCTTTCTACTTTAGGAAACCATTTTACCACATTCTGTCTATCTTGACTGTGAACGATTTTTTTTTCCGTGAGTATTTTTTATTTTATGTAGACCCTAATGCTCACCTTCAAACAGAACCTCCTGAAGATTAAAAATACGATATAACTCTTAGAAGTAGTATTCGGAAAAGCTAAAAATACTTCTTAAGGATTTAGGATTGGCCTAAAAGGTAGAGTGCTATTTTGTTATCTAGTATTTCCAGAAGAATTGCGAAACAGCTTACATTACTGATCGTATTCAATAGGAAGTACTGTATAAACAAGCTACATTTTGGAATCCCGGTACTGTTACAACATTCTTTTTCAAATCATTCTAGACTACTGTAGTGTACTTGAAAAATGCTTGCCGGGCAACAATGCAGGCTCGAGCCAGCAATTAGCAAGCGCACACTCACGCCCCATACGGCCTATTGTTGGTGCTCTTTTGGCTGCAAAACCTTTTGGCCGCGACTGTACCACGCCATCAATGTGTCATCTGTATGTACAAGTGACGCCAGCTTGTTCTACAACATCTTGATTGGTTAGAAGATGTCACGTGACTTCATCTGTAACATGTCACCTATATATCAGCAGTATGTTCCAAAAAAAAGTAATGTGCAAACAAAAGTTTTTTAGTAATAGCGTAGCTAAATTGACACAGCCTAGTAAAATTTACCAATACGAGCATTCACTGTCGGTATTTTTTCAACTAAATCTTCCCATTCTAAAGAAGAAAGATTAATTTCTTCATAATTTCATCGTAAACATACACAAGCATCACCATTCATAATATTCACACACACCCAGAACGAATAATTTTTGCTATCCAAAGAAACCCAATGTTCACCGTTTTCAGTAATAAAAGAACCTTTTAGTTCAATAGGTTTAGCATCCCAAACTAGCCAGTCGTAAATCCCACTCGCATTAATACATTTTTGAATTGATAAAAGACCCATTGAACAATTTTAGGTGCTGAGAGTTGGCCCCATTCCCTGGTAGAAAGTGTCACCCTCTCTGGTTTTAGACACACGTGAGTATCGGAATCACTCTTGCCGCAGTTGTTTTCATCTAAATTCCGTAGTATAATACATTTTTTCCTGTTACGAGTTTGCGTTACAAACACTGAGGGTAACAGGAAAATACCGTCGTTTTCATCGCCCGGCCGAGCTGCTGCTTCCCAGTCCGACCCTGACACATCATCAAAATCCTTTACTGTTTCTGCTTGGTTTGCCGAATATTTCAATCTTCGTACAAATTGAGGTAAATCTGTTTTGTACGCCATCTCTTAGCTGAATTGGATACCTCTCGGGGGAAAAAAAATGCAAGGTCAGACAGCAAATTATCCAACAGTTATTGTCTCGTTGAAATATAGTTGTCTGTGAAATTGTATTGAGAGTTGTTGTGACTGGTCCGAATAAAATTAATAACAGCTAATACTAACATAACGACCATAAAAACTGGAATGCAGACATGATGAGCGTCTACGAAGCTCAACCAACTACTGATTCCCTAACCTGCAGAGTTTCATAATATACTAACTTGACCGGAAGTTGTTGGTGACTTCTCGGCGCAGGCGCACACACGGGCTAAGAATTTTTCACGTGCATCAATCGTCACGAGCGCAACAAGCGAGATGAGGAACGGTCATGGTAGCCAAGTCTCAAGTCTTTGCAAATTTTTTCCGTATTACTTCAAAACCCCCTTCGCCATAAAGGAAGTTGTTGAGTTGTAACAGAGGAGGACGCAGCTTTATTGTTTCAATCTTGCTGTAAAAAACTAAAATTATGCTTTCAACCCAATGTATGGCCTTTGACACACGTGTGCTTTTTACCATGGCAACGAAATAAATGTTTTTCACGTGCCCACTTTCGACACGCTCACAGTCCCAAGTCTCTGCTCCGCACTCTACTTCTTTTGTCTATTTTTAACAGCAAGGATCATTAAGTCCTAAAATAAACTTGTGAGTAAAGTGTTTGTATAGTTGCCTCTGCTCTTGATGCGTAGCATCATCCTGTAGTGAACCGCATGTAGAATAAATAACAAACTCACTCGTGCAATTTTTCGACACGAAGCATAACAATACACTTACTAAAAACACGGCCGTTGTTGCCCTAGGGATTCTACTTTATTTTTACGACGGACTTTAGTTGTATCTGTTGTTGTTTGCTTTTCGTGGGGGTTTGGGGGGCCTCGAGAGCTCCGTAAATCTTCACCCACGTCCTGCCTTATTAGCCTTCGGCTGCATTGCACCCTGACTATTCCGATTTCGAGTTTTTAAATAAAAAGCGTCGCTCTCTCTCGGCCAATAAAGTTTTGCTTGTAAAGTATTCTTGCAAGAAATTGTTTTCCCTGTAAAGCAAAGGTTTGACTTCATTCCCAATAATATAGCTTGTGAAGTATGCAGGCGTACGCCATCACAACAGACCGCGTGTAGGATAGTAAACTTACACGTGCGGCAAGGAACACGCGCACGAAGTATTACAAAGCCCTCCCCGTAAATTGTCGCATTCTTACAACTTTTTTACTGCTACTGCTAACATTCTGTCTGTCTGGAAACCACAGCCGCCTAATTTTTTAGTGCCAAAAAAAGTTTTAAATTACTTCTTTAAATTACAACTCTGCTATCGACATTCCATAGTAGCCACTTGTTTCTCATTCACGGGTGGAAAGTTTTGATAATGGTTGCACGTGGCTCTGAGTGTCCGTAACCACGCCGCCTCGTATCTTTATCTTTGATTGTTAGATAGAGGGTGCCGCGCAAATCCGCCGGAGTCGTAATCAGATTACTGCCCGACTTGAAAAAGAGTAATAAGAATGGGTTGGTTCTAAAATTCCGTCTCTTCCAGTATTCAATCTTAAAGTTTGCAACGAGAACTCTCAGTAATAATAAATAAAAGAGAAGTCCTTTTGCTTTAAAAAAAAAAAAAGACTGCTGAATTGCCTCTGTTAAAAATGACCACACTGCTTTTAACTAATGATCGCGAAAAAGTTTAGTGTGTTGTTGCACCTACTAGGCCGAGCGAGAAAAAATTCTTTAATTCATGTTGATGGTGTACCAACCAACAGGGCCAACTGTGAAGAACTCCTGGATGAACAGCTCTTCTGTAATCTAGTTAAAAATTGTCTACTGCCCCTTTTTAAGGTTGGCTCGCCCTCTGTGCACTGGTCCATACAAAATTAGCTTTCCTGTCATGCATAGCCACCCCCCTGCCCCCTTTTTTTTTCAAAATGGCGCCCTCTGATTGGCTGCTCATGTAAAGACATGCAAACTAGTGGAAACTTTTGATTCAACTGTGTGAACTAACAAGATGGTGGCCTCTGATTGGCTGTTCGTGTAAGGACATGCAAAAATCATTTCAACAGTGTAAACAAACAAGATGGCCGACCGCTTTGCATCATGTGACAAGCGCAATTTAATTTTTAATAGTCCCGCACTCGAACTAGGTGAGCAAAATGGTATCACATGTGCGATTTAATTTTTAATAGTCCCGCACTCGAACTGGGTGAGCAAAATGGTATCACATGCTCCACCATCTCTAATCATCTTTAAGAACAACATCTAAGGTCTCCTTATCAACTAACTTGCAGCACGGTCAAGGGGTTAAAGGCGTCAATCACCAAACTCATCAGATAATCAATTAGGCGTCGTTCGACCCTGGCCATTGGCTCAAGAAAAAAAAGAAAATTTCAGAAAAAAAATGCCCTCTGAGGTAAAGCTCAACTCTAGTGAGCTGCGAGAACCGTGGAGGAAAGAAAAGAGATGGCGCTGGCATGACGTCATCTTAGGGACGCCAGCCGAGGGAGGGCGCTTTCGTCGCCTCACGGTCGCGCCGCCATCTTGGTTAGTTCGAGAGATGGACTCTTGTAGTTCCCCCAAGCCAATGACAATGGTACTCACGTGGGTACTAAACCAATATTATCAGGCATTTATAGAAGTGTTATCTTGATTATTATTAACAATAGCCCGTCATTTACCATAACTGTGATTGAATTTTGAACAATGGTCGTTTGCGTGGCATTCGGCTGCACCAACAGGACGGAAAAGAAGAAACCTCGTGTAACTGTGCGACTTAAAATGTAAATAAATGTAATTGTGTAATATAAAATGTAAATATTTGCGTGATTAAAAATTCATTGCCACTTTAACAATAGTTGACATGAAATGATGTAGGTGTATGCTGTAATGTCAGTGCGGATGATCATTACTACAAGTAGGCCTACCTTTCCTAATGCCCAAGTAGAAAATCCTCCCAGTTGTCTTGGAAAGAGGAAAGTGTATTGAAATCATGGTTTTATTATATTATTTCGTGTAGTAGTCGGCGAAAAAATATGCCGTTTAAAAGTATACTGCAATTTCAAGTTTATTTACTGAATACATTTTTACTTAAATGAGTGAGAAATTAAACCCCATTACCCCATTATACTGACATAGACAGGGTCACAAGCTTGGAGAGGGGGGGGGGGGGAGGTACGATGTGGTTAAGCGTCCCCAAAAAAGACAAGAGGTACTAAAAAAGCGTACCCAGTTCAATTTCAGTTTTTTTTTCCATTCTTACCCAGGTCCAATTTCAATTTTTCCATCATATTTCAGAATTTTTTTCGTCAGAAGTATTTTTTGCATTGAAATGGCACCGATTTTTTTTGCCCGTCTCTCTCCTTACCCTTATCTCCCCTCCCCCCAAGAAAAAATTTCTAGGTTATGGATATTTCAATTTTTTTTTTCAAAATATAAGTGACCCCAAGAAACACAAGAGGGACTTAAAAAAAGCTTACCCAAGTTCAATTTCATTTTTTTTTCTAATGTATATCAGAAGTATTTTTTGCGTCGGAAGTTTTTTTTTTTGCATTAAGATGCTACAGAGTTTTATTTTTTCGCCAGTACCTTCCCCCCTTCCGACCCCCCCAGAAAAAAATTTCTAGCTACTGGCCCTGGTGATGGATTTTTCGTTTTATTGCAAAATATTATTCCTTTTTTCTTTTTCTATTTCTACGAATTTCAAGTCGGAAATAGATTCCACAATTTGTATAACTTTCAGCTGAGGAAACCACAAAACAAGCCTTAGTTACTACGAATAAATATTATTTTCTTGGAGAATGCAGTATTTTTTTGAATGTTTAGTACTTTGGTTAAGTTTACGATACGTTTATTAAAACTCCTTAATTCACAACCAGTTTAAATGTTGAAAACGTATTCTAATGCAACTTTAAACGTTGCATTAACAAAACCCAAGAAACAGTAATTGAATTTTGTTTGTGTCTGGGATTGCTATTTTTGAAGTTGAAATTACTGAGCTAGTTTTTTATTGAAAAGATATGGAAGAAATGTGCGTTACGAACGCTAGCAGACAAGCAGTGTTGAACTAACCAAAATGGCGGCCACGCGACTTTCCCTTCGTCAACTGGCTTCAGCAGGTAACGCGTAACTCTGACGTCATGCCAGCTCCATCTGTTTTCTTTCCTCCATGGCGAGAACCGATGGATGTGATGTCACAGGAACAGGAAGTTACGACACAGGAAGTTGGACTAACAGGAACCGGAAGTGACGTCAGACGTCAATGAACTATCAGAGGATTATCTTATCTTTTCATCGGATTAGTGCGATAGTAGGGTCCAAAGTATCAAAAGACGGTCAACGGGTACCTTTCTCTCTTGTTTGGCTGCATGGACTTTTTTGTGGGGTATGGTCTGGGGAAAATGGCTGCAGGGAAAAAAGCTTTGTACTACAAATTTTTTAATTTTCTTTAATATTTTTATGTGGTTACACTAAATACAAGTTTTTTTCTTGCAGTACATCAGCAGCAGAAACTGTACCACACTTTCATTTTTTTGCAAAATAATCATTATTTAGTGTTATATCGGCAGTCAATATCGGCAGTTATCGGCATTCCGTTTTAACAGTAATCGGTATCGGTACATCGGCAAAAACTCTACATCGGCACATCCCTAGTTACGCCACTGGTTCACAATACTAAAACAGAAAATTTGGTGACCTAGCTAAAAAAAAAAAAGACACTTTGGAACCTTGGTTAACCTTGAAGAACGTTTCCTTTTGCCTTATGTAGGCTACCTTTTGTACCCATGTACCATGTATCCTACACGTTTTACCCTTTCGTTTTTGATCCTGTTTAATCTTTTCTACCCTATGTATCTCCATGTACCCTTTCATAAGCTACCCTATGGACCCTTGCTTGCCCATTTTTACCCTTCACTTTTGTACCGTTTTGTGCTTCATATCCTTCCGTGCTCTAGTCCCCTTGTGTGTTATGTAGGCCAGTTATGTAACTGTATGAAAATCTGAAGAATGGCTACTTTCATGTCCTAGTGAGGGTTTGCGTAAAGTTATTGTACAACGTTAAATAACCTGACCATGTAAAAATTGGCAAAAAGTAGCGTTCCTATGACGACTGCTACTGTGGATCGCATTAACAACATTACCTTCATAAGAGTACAATATCTCCATTTTTCGCACATTCCAACAAGAGGACTAATCCTTATTGTGGGATAGTGCGAAAAATGGAGAAATTCTGCTCTTTCGAAGGGTAATGTTAAAAATTGGTATTTTACGTTGAGGTTTCATGATAAAATTCAATAAATGTCAACTCACTGAACTATTTGGTGAAAATCGGCAAATTTTTAATCTGGACTTAAACAACACACGGAAAAACCTGCTCGACTACATCAGATATTCTTCAACAGTGCAGTGTTTGTTTCCAACTACCTTGAGTTCCAACGTTGTTTACGGGATTCTGTACCTAAAGTGCTCTAGGCTACTACCTACATTGGGCACACCAAACACCGCAAACACAAAATTCTGATTACAAAACTGCTATTCAGCAGTTCAATCTTATGATGGGACTGGGTGTGCTCCATGTTGACACTGCACATTTCAAAAACAATTATTTCCAGACTTGGGCTAGAATCCCTCGCAATAACCACACAAAACCCAGCACTAAAACCAAACTAGCCCAATCATAACAAGGGCAATAAAACAATAAAAATTTCAAACCAAACAAACACTGCAAATTGAAGAAGATCCGAGTAGTCGAGCGTGTTTTTAGCCTAACGAAGATTCAAGTCCTGAGTTGAAAACTTGACGCTGTTCACAAATAGTTCAGTGAGTTGACATTTATTAACTTTTAACCTGACCAACCTTACTTTTTCACCTTTGGTCATTTCGTGATGTTATAGTCAAGATAAACCTCAGCACTGCATTATTTTGATTTTAGCCTCCTATTGGGTTATGTCACCAAACCAGTAATAGTTTGCAGAAACTAAGAAACAAGCCATCTTAACTTTTAAAAATGACATGCTAATTTATACACTCCAGGTCTCTTTACTGATATTCTTGAAAGCTGTTGGAAAGCTGCTGTAACATTAATGCTCTTGGGTAGTTGCTAAGGACGAAAACAAATTTAAAGATAATTTTCTTTTAATGGCCCAGTTTAAACAGAAAGTACTAAAAAAAAAGTGATCTACACGTGACTTTCGTGTTTGCCCAAATCAAACAATTTTTTTGTGTGGCTTTTTTATTGCTCTGTATAGGCTAACAAAAAAATCGTTACAATTCTACCAGTATGTGTGGTGCATCTTTAAAGTTAAGATTGTCCCAAAGTTTAGTATCAAGAAGTTTACTGTGCCTACCAGTGTACACAACCATTAGTCCATCACTTTGTGATTCATCAACAATTACGCACTACCAAAAGAGTTCCATAAACTAGCAAATTTTGCGATAGTTTTTACTACTACGTCTCGTCACGCAGAGTTATGCGACACACGCACAAACTGTCTTCCTACACACCAACGGTTGCTTCTATTTGAATTTCATTCCACAGGATGAATAACTTCTCAAGGCCCACTGTGAGGTTAGTAGTGTGGAATGAAATTCAAACGATCGCTCCTATTTGAATTTCATTCCACACAACTAGCCTCACAGTGGGCCTTGAGAAGTTATTCATCCTGTGGAATGAAATTCAAATAGAAGCAACCGTTGGTGTGTGGGAAGACAGTTTGTGCGTCTCTCTCATAGCTAATGCCTGATGACTATCGACAATTTGCTAGTTTAGAAGAAACTGGAACTCCTTTGGTGGTGCATCACAATGATAAGCAGCCCGAGTGCTCCGTCGAAGTTTCGACCAGACCATCAGCATTTAGTCCATCACTTGGCAATACTGTATGTAGAGTATCAGCCAGTCGGCAAACTCTGCATGCATACTACAATTTTCCGATACTGTGGTTTAAAAAACATTGTTTCGGAACAGCTCTAAAAACGAATCTAGGAAAAAAAATCTGAGGAAAAAAAAGCCACGGAAAAAAAAGCCGCGGAAAAAAAAGCCTGGAAAAAAAAGCTGATGGAAAAACAAACCGTGGAAAAAAAAGCCGTGGAAAAAAAAGCCGATGGAAAAAAGAGCGCGATAAAATCCTGGTTCAAAATTTACAAAAATATTACCTAAATGTAGTTACGTGTGTATTAATCATTCATTAGCTGCGTGTTGCTCGATCAAGGTCACCTTTGGAATCCCGAAAGGAAAAGAAGTCACAAGTTTTCTCCCAAATTCCTTAACTGGGGAGGTGGTGGGAGAAAGGGTCGTCCTCAGTTTGGTCGTGTGTCTAAATTATTCACTTTTTTTTCTGCGGTGCAGGGGGGGGGGGGGGGGGGGGGGAAGGGAGAGGGGGGCGGGAAAGGGATACGATCCAGAAAAAATATTAAAATGTTTGCAGAGAAATATCAAAATAACTCTCAAAACCAAAAAAAAAAAGGTAAAGGAATTCGGGAATAAAAGTATGCTTTCCGGAATTTTCTTTTAGTTGTCCAAGTTACGGATTTAAGACAAATTTATGATTTCTTGATTATCCCCCCCCCCTCCCCTCCTATCCAAATTATGGCGGAAACTCGTCATTTCATGATTTATCCTTTAACGATCGAAGGTCACCCGACCAAAGTGAGGACGCCCCTTTCCCCCACTACTTCCCTAGTTAAGGAATTTGGCAGGAAACTGGTGATTTCTTTTCCTTTCGGGATTCTAAAGGTGACCTTGATCGAGCAAGATGCAGCTAATGAATGATTAATACACACGTTAAGTGCATTTAGGTAGTTTTTTTTGTAAATTTTCAACCAGATTTTTTCGCGCTTTTTTTTGTCTATCGGCCTTTTTTTCCGCGGCTTTTTTCCACGGCTTTTTTTTCCGTCGGCCTTTTTTTCCATCAGCTTTTTTTTCCGTGGCTTTTTTTTCTGGGGCTTTTTTTTCCATCGGCTTTTTTCTCCATCAGCTTTTTTTTTCCAGGCTTTTTTTTCCCAGGCTTTTTTTTCCGGTCACCCTAAAATCAACTGAAACCAGTTTTTGAGCAGATTTAAACCCAACCACTATACAGAGCTAAACCATGATCAAAAGCAAATTTTCGACTAACAAACAGCCTCCACCAAACATGTTAGTGCTGTACGGACGGTTACTGCATTTGAGAAGGCCTGCTGAACGGAGGGACGGCTTTCCATCTTCTTGTGAACTGCAGGGAGAGTATTGGATGGACCAGTTGCAGTGTGTTGGTTAGTAGTTAATCTTCGTTTCTCATGTTGATCGAGATTGACTTGAGTTACCGTAGGGGATTCTCTGGCTGTATTCGAGTGAAACAGGGTGGTGGTTTTTTGCTATGCAATGTTGCATTGTGGGAAAAACGTGCGACTACATCTCGAGACTCTCACCTACGGGCGCTAGTGTCGATCCCAATCAAAAACCACAGAAACGAAAATGAACTACTGATGAATATTCAGCCCCCTGCCTATCCATACTGCAACTGGTCCATCCAAAGACAGCTCACAAGAAGTTGGAAAGCAGATATAAATAACAGTCTCCAACAACACAAACTTAACGAGCCTGGCGAACACTAACGTGTTGGGCACCCCACAATAACACCAATGTTGAACTGACTGTTCGTTGACTGTTCGTTCAGTGCTTACGAACTTTTGGAAAAAGCGTAAGAATGCATTCTTCAGTTTCTCAATTCCATAAAGTACTCCAAACCAAACCATAACCCCCAGTAGGAACCCAATTTTTTGTGGTTCAACACCTTGCTTAAACACACTCAAACCTTACCTTTCTGTTAAAAATTATTTTATTTTCACAAAACAAACAGTTGTCAATTGTCATACTTTTTATATTCATCTAATAGGGTCTACTGAAACTTTCAGGTTACTTGTTTGAGCTCGGTTTACTTTGAGAGATCGAAATAGGGGTCTTTGTATGCTCTTGAAGTTCTTGACACATTTGCTCAAATCTTCATGCTTAACTAACTGGTTAGCTGGCATATTGGTGAATACAAAAGCTTATTGGAAAAACATAGTTGCAGTTCATACTGTGAAATCAACTCATAAATTTACAAGACAAAGTGTTTGTCTATGTTCTGAAAGCCTACGAACATTTACTTTAGGTAATTTTATCAACAGCTTGTGGAGAGGAGTTAGCTTTCGAGTTAGTTCTGTTCAGGAGAACTTGAAGTTGTTTGCAAATTAGGAACTGCTGAAATGTTGAAAACAGTGTGGCCTATTTTTCCATCTTGAACCGACATAGGTTTGCACCATACTTGTAGTCTTACACACTCAAGGACGCAGGGACTTGACTTGCACATCATCCTATAAGGACCTGCGGAACGATAAAAAGAAAATTAGACGTGAATGTAATCTTTGACATCTTTATCAACTGAATATTATGCCTATTAATAAGTTTTATACTGAATTGATGATCAATTCTTTGGCAGCAGCAGTCTTATTAGTTGTTCAAATGAAGAGGAAAATTGCCAACTAAAGTTCTCAGCATTGGGGTTTAACTAATGTATAGCTCAGCTAAGAACGAAACACTGTGTATTTAATATGCAGCACATGATTCGCGATACGCCTGCGTTAAAAAATGTTTGAAAAAATTGTACAAAAAAAAATCTTTTCGACCCAGGCCTACCGACCCTATTTATTTCAGCAACTATCTGCAAGCCACACAACTTTTTTGTTAGACGAACTAGCAGTGTTGCATATAGAATTTTATGGGCTAAAATTACTCTTTCAGTGTAGGTACACAAACCTGAAGTTGTTCTAATTGGAGAGTTGGACCAACACAATTAAAAACCAAAAACTGTTGCAACTTTTTCCATGTGACGAGTACATTATCGACTTGGGCGAACCAACTTATCTATGGCCAAATGGCAAGTGTCATGTAACTCACATTCATGAAGGTTGACCAGAGCTAGAAGACTTACCGTTTGCGTAGAAATATTAACACTCACCACTCTGGTGATAGTTCAGTGTAGCCCAAATAACAATGTATCGGTTTAAAATTTCACATACTAGAATATTTTTTTTTTATAACTTGGCTAAATTTTGACGGTCTTTGATGTTTGAGCCTATACATCATTAGGCCTAACGTATGTTAGTTTTTTGCTGATGCCAATTAAACGTCATGCTTCATTTTTTAATTCGGCTATTCAAGACGAAACCAAAAATATTAATAAAAGATGGGTAAGGAGCTAGAAATTTAAACCTCTAAACTTGGTATCTTTGTAACAACACAAATGCGTCCAAGTCCCAAGCCCTCCCTTCCCCAAAATGAGGAGGGTAGCCTATAGTTTCAAAACCACCAACCATCGCCTCAACTTCCCTAATATAGAGGACATTTTGTAAATCACAGCCCCCCTCCCCCCCCCCCCCAGTCACCATTTTTTTTTTGCCACTGGCTGGTTAGCTAGCTTTGACTAGTTGCCAGTTGTATGTGCGTTTATTGCCGCAAGGTATTTTTTTCTTGTTTACATTTACCTACGCTAGTATCTAGTATTGTAAATAGGAACAATAAGGGTGGATTATGAATAGGCAAACTTTAATATGAGCAATAAGGCAAAACATTAAATTAAGCTAAATGAGGCGTCTGTACAAAATCCTACAAGGCTAGTGTAATAATTCTTGACACTAATTTGCTGCTGTACTGTCGTCATTCTGGCGACTAGACAGAAAGTTTGTGATCGCCAGACCACAAAAGTTAAAGCCATGTGATGACTGGCCACTGCCAATCTTGATCAATCTCTACCCCTTTCCCATCAATAAAAACGACAAAGGAAAGAATTGACACCGCATCTTCTTGACCTAAAAAATGGAAATTGTCTCCTACACTACAAGTCGAGCAGGCCTAATGAAAGTTCTTGTAAAAAATATGCCTATCGTTCTATGCGCAGGGGAAGGGGAGTTTCTGCGTAATTTAACAAAATCGTATTTCCTAGGCAGTGTGCAACTACCCTACAAAACCTGTAAACTATCTGCAGGCTATAATGTGCTTGCTCATTGTGGTGGTATTTTTTTAATGAAGATAGGATTATCCAAAATTAGAGGCAAGTTTTCTTTTCTAACAAAAATATTGGGGCAACTTCCACATAGTCCCATATTTTTCTGAATGTTGAAGTCTCCCATCAGAGCCTACCCACTATAAGTCAGGGGTCTCCAAACTGTGGCCTGGTGCCAAATGTGGCCCGCGAAGCACTTTTGTCCGGCCCGTGCTTTATGTTCCCTAAGTGCCATTTTTCAGTTATGTATCCTTTTGAAGGTATATTTTCTGTTTTCCTGAGTGTAGCAAATGTTTCTTTTTTTCGAAACTAGGAAGATCTGGACTTGTTCAGGAATGGCTGATGAGCATCTACATGCACTACTTCGTGTTAGAGTTTCCTTTTTAAATCTCAACATGGATAAATTGCCAAGTGAGAAGTAAGCACATAGTTTCTAACAGTAGTGCCCGGAGGATAAGAGTTTAGTGAGGACGATCTGTAACTTTGGGGAGGGGTGGAAAAATACTGTAAACTTAATTTATAAAAACACAACCATAACCAGTGTGTGGTATTGGGGTTAGGGCACTCCTTACTACACCCGGGAGGGGGGGGGAGATGGGCACAGGTGGAGCCCAAAATATAACTCTTCTATATGGCCCTCAGTTCGAAAAGTTTGGGGCCCCATGCACTAAGTTAACAAGTATGCTGGGACCCAAGGCCAAAAAAATTGATTGGAGGCTTCTCATAACCAAAATTTGAGGAAAAATTGGCTAAGCCTTGGTCGGAAATATTAGCAGGCCGAACGAAATTACCAAAATCCGGGGCGGGGAGTGGGAAGAGAGAAAAAAAATTACTGGATAAAACTGGAGATCTACTCCGGAATCTCTCCCCCCCCCCCCCCCTCTCAATATATACTTTTGGCCCATTCCATTCAACCGTCACCGACAATCAGCTAAGTTTAAAAACAACCTGCTAACTTAAAAAACTTACTGAAACTTTAAAAAACGACTCACCTGTACGAATTCCAATGTAGGTGTGCTTGTTTATTTTTGCTGGGATTATGGTGACTTGAAGGACGGTGACACTAGAAGCAGACGAACGTAAAATAGTTGCGAAATACTGCACCATTTTCGAGTGGCTGTTAATGAATTAACCTTTAACAGGCAGCAGGAATACATTTTGTATTACAAAAATCGTCTTGACATCGGCGATCGCAGAAACTTGGACGATTACTGCGTTACGGTAGAAACACGTCTACGATCGGCCTTGTCTGGTCGAAAACTAATTGATCGAAACCACGAATTCCTGAAAATAGTCTTCAAATGTCTTCGAACTTAATGGAATGTATGTAGTTTTTAAAACAATTGGCGGCATGTCGATTCAAGATTGAAGTGGACTTGATTTAACGGTAGTCAGCCACAGTCGAGGCCACCGTATCTACCCAGGTCGAGGCCACCGTATGTTTTTAAGTCGGCCATATTTGTTTACAAGACAGGAGGCATTTGTGGACGCACTAAAGTCGCTCGCAATGAAATCCGATTCGCTATATTAAAATTTTTATGTTTTTTAGTTGTTTATTTATTTTTATGGTACAAGTGTACGTGTAAAACAATAATAATAATACCGTAGTAGTTTACTTTTGATTTGTTTATATTTTATTAAACTAGTAATGATTAGTGACGATGGTGAATGCCAGGGAAAACAAGGACGCACCAACACTGCATCAGTAATTCGACGTGTTGCTTGGTACAGAAATGCTGAAGGAGGATAAAAATTTAATATGCGATTGACGTATGCAGTTGGAAAGGAAGCATAAACTAAGGACACTACTATACATTCGGAATGCGTGGTGCACTGAAACGTATACATATTGCACATCACATATAAAAACAAAACCGTCTCCTAACTTTTGCTATTGCGATACGGCAAATGATCGATCACGCGATCATGTTAGAAACGGCCAGATAAGGATTTCTCATCTGACGCTATTATTTTTGTTAAGAAAAAAAACCCTGACCATTTCGTTGCTTTATAGCTTCCTGTCCTTTTCCATGAGACTTTAACACTTTTTTAATCGACGATAAAATAACACACAAAAATGTCATACCACAATTTCATGTAGCTAGCTTTTGTTTAAGCTTTGCTGCTTAGGTTTTGTTATATGCTGGGTTTACTGCAAATGCAGTTTTATATTTGAACAATCAAGTTTAAAAAAAAAAAAGACAAAAATTTCCCCCCCCCCCCCCCTCCTCCACGCACGCTAGTCTTACACGCAATTCAGCGACATTTACGGCTAAACTAACGCTGCTACTACTGAGCACAGACTTATTCATTCTAGAGTTGCGTTTTTCAAATCGTGTTTTTTTTAACACCAAAAATTGTTCATCCATACGACATACCTTTGCTAGATGTACTTCTTCCATTCTTCAATACTGTACTCCCACAAAACGAAGTTTATGGAGATTATTCCCCTGTAGTTCATAACAGTTGGCGCTGTTTATTTCTCCCGGCCGCCCACCATAAGTACAACGCAGTTTCGCCTCCAAACTCAAACGATCCCGAAGTTTTTCTCGAAATGTCTAGCCTCTAACCGACCCTCGATTCGTATTTCGCCGTCATTTTTCAACATCGCCACTGCAATTTTAGGCTAAAATTTTCGAAAATCACACGTGTAACGCTGACGTCACAACACTGTGTGTACTATGGACGACGGTTTCGCGTTGACAGACCTCATTGGAGGGTACCACTTTGTTTTTTCTAATAAAAAAATCTGTGAAATCCCTAGTGTTTTAATATTTTACACTGCAACTGTCCCACCCACATACTTGAATTTCGTCGGATCAGAATTGAACAAATGTGTCTGGTTTTTGAGGAGATATCGCTGACGTAAATCGGCTACCCCCGTATTTTGGCCACAACCCCATTAATTCGACGTGTGACATGTCGAATTAAAAATGAATGTTTTATCGATTACCGGCGCCTGGTATTCAGAATTCTAGGGACGGTTGTGGCCGCCACGCGGTGTTGAGCTCGCGTATATGCGGGTACGCGAAATGGCTCGTGATTGTCATTCCAAAAGAAAACAAACATGTTCACTTGTTCCTGCTTATACTGTACAGCTTCCGCAGATGCGGAAGATGCCGTCCCTGTTAGCAGCATAAGAGTTGCAGCAAGGAATATCCTCGAGCGTAGCGAGACGACGTGGATTGAGCGAGCGAAGCAATCGACTCTGCTAGTAATCATTAAAAAGTTACGGTCGGTAGGTTTGTCGGCTTATATGTACGTCTTCTCCTCCGGAAGTAGGAAAGCTAGAAATGTGAGAAAGGTACCGAAAGACAGGAAATTACTCCGGCTATTGTTTAGGCGTATTTTCGTAGTTCTAGGTAAAAGTTTTCCCCTAAAAAAAAACGAAAAAATCCCTTTGGACCATTGTTAAAACGATTTTTTCGAAATTGAGCATTAGCTAGGGAATATCACATTTTCCTGCCTAAAGGCTGGTCCACAAGTTGTGCCACATAGGCGGTTCATGGTCCAGTAGTGTTCTTAGTGGGGCTATGGTGGCAACAATATGACGACTGTTGGAGTTGCATTTTAGATATTTTAAATTCAAACTATCTGTTTGGCCTAAATTTTAAATGATATTACATCAAGGTACGAAAAGGTTAAATGCTAAATTCTAAATTAGGCCTACTTAAAAAAAATATTGGTAACAGAAATGGGTGTTAGAAATATTTTTACGTTTGCGTTTGTAAAACATCGTCATTCAATCAGTTGTCTTCGTGCCATTCGCTGTGCTCTATTCAGCAGTAGTACAGCCTAATTGTGGTAAACACGAATAGTGTCTGGGTACGATTTCGTGTTGCATTAAAACTCACGAAATGGGAGTTAATATTTGTTTAATGACACGTCATTGTCTTTTGATGTACTGCAACTGTTTTGCCAGTGAGGATGGGGAGAACTGAATTAATGCGTAAAAACGCTAAGCAGACGAAGCTGCACGAAGAGTAAACATTCTTAAAATAAGTGAAACAAGAAAATCTATGTATGGATGGTAAAAAATTTACAAGGCAGCACTACCACAAATTATCGGCGACTTCCGGTTCCTGGTGTTCAGCTCTGGTGTTGTTTTTGCTGTGCTGCGTACGCAGCGCAATTTATTTGAAAAAATAATAGTTTGTTCACAACAGGGATCAGGTTGCAAAATTAGCGGCGCGACTTACTAACATAAACAAAGAGAAATGAAAGAGTAGGCACAAATTATAGTTTGTTTGAACTGAAAACTTACGAAAGACGCACACTACGATGAACATTTGCCTGATTATTTGACTGATAGTTTTTTGGTGTGGAATTATCTGTCTGTATAAGACTTGCTAGGCTATACGAAATGTCCTCGAGCGAAGCGAGACGACGCCGATTGAGCGAGCGTCAGCGAGCGACTCGGCTAGTTTGTAATTAATTTCGTAACTAAACTTGGATCTTAGTAGAGTCTTTCTTTCGCAGTTGAAAAACGTAATGCACGGAAATTAAGGTGGTTATTCTTCATGAATGAAAAAAGCATTTCTCCAAATTGATTGTTACTTAGAAACAAGACTTATTTTGATAACTTTGAGCGATTTTACTTAAAATCACTGTTGGTTGAACAATTTACTTAAAATCACTGCTGGTTGAACGATTTGACTAAAAATCCCTGTTGAGAACGATTTATTTGAAATCACTGTTTACTAACGATTTTTTTTTAAATCCCTGTTAGAGAACGATTTGAAATAATCACTGAACTGATGTAAAGTCACTATTCAAACCCGAAAGTGAATGTTATAAATAATATTTACTGATACAAAAATTTCAATAACTCACTGTACATTTCCCTGTTCCCGTTTACTTTGCTAGTCAAACTAATGAGTGCATGGTGAGGCCTAATTTTCTTAGAAAATAAGAAGCTTGAAATTAAGTTCCCGATGGTGGCAGTAAACACTATCATAAACCCCAGGCAGAATAGTTTCAAGACCAAGTAAGACTACGGTAAGGTTTAGATTCACTCTTCCTTAGCCTAAAGGGACTACTGAGATTGATAAACGTAAAAAAAGACGAAAGTCAGTATTTGCAAATCACAATTACTGGATATGCTAAGCACAGTAATGACGGAGCCGTTAAAGAGCATTTCAGGGGATGGGCATTGGCTCCAACTGGGTGTTTTAATACACAATTTACGGTAACCGTATTTGTGGATGGGTGGAGCAACATAAAATCCTTTGCAAAGCTCAGGCTGGTTTCAGACACTGTGCTTAAATAAAAAAAAAAACTGTTTTTTGAAGGCTTGCCGAGAAACGACAAGATGTTAAAAAAAAGTCTTAACCATTTATGTAAACATGTTACAAACCCGAAACTTTCTTAATCCGGCTTGAATTAGAGTAATTTTGGAAACATGAGGTTTTTTTTTTGACGATTGACTTTTGTCGGCTTATTTGATGTGCACATCCGCAGTAGCTACCCATATTATAAAAATCACTAAGCTCTTACACAATAAACAATATGGGAACCAAACGGTACGTGGGAACTGGAAGGGTGGGGGAGGGGGGGGGGGTCGTCATTAAAATTAAAACTTTGTTAAGCTGTAATTCATACCGCCTAACGAACCTCTGGAAAAGCCTTCATGAATGGATAATATTAATAGTGTTCCAAGCTTAAACAATAAATTTGACCTATACACAAAAATTCAAACAGTAATTCTAATGAATTATAGTGCGTTGTGGCCTCTTTGTGTCAGATATACATTTTGTAATGGTCTACTGTACAGCATGCTTTTGTCGTAGCCCCAGTTTATGTTTATTTATATTTATTTTATACGTATATAGGCCTACATTTAAAAAAAAAAAATGCTCGGACGCGTTTGCTTTTGTGGAATGTTATTTATTGTTCAAGTTATTTACTGTACAGAATATTGCCCCCTTAATTTTCTAGAAAATGGCGACATACGTCCTTTCAAGTAAATAAATAGACCAACAGTAATAACAGTAATAACAATGACATTAATAATAAACTAAAATAAAAACTGTACCATGCAAAATAAAAATTGCGGATATCGTATACGCATGGTAAATTAAAGCGAAGCGCGGTCGGGGTAGAACAAAGTAGGGAATAAAACCAGTATAAGAAGGGGGATGGGGCGGGCATGCAGGCAACAATCCTTAACCCCCTGCCTTCCCACAATGATAATCACTCCGATTTTCAAAAAAGGGAGTCGCCTCCAACCCGTCAACTATCGACCAATTAGCCTGACATCTCATTTGCCTGAACTCTTTGAAAGAATTTTGATCGGTCATATAACTAAATTTTTGGATGTTTATAATTTTTTCGAGAATGGCCAACATGGGTTCCGTGCAGGTCTCTCTACTACTACCAATCTGTTAAGCTTTTTTGACTATGTATATAAGAGTATGGATCAAGGAAATTCGCTAGACATTCTTTTTTTCACGATTTAGAGACGGATGATAAGGTTAGTAATGAAAAACTAATGTGTAAACTCAAAATGGTGGGCATTGTAGGACCTATTGCCAATTGGATATAACAATGGCTGTCTAAACGGCTGATTGCGGTCGTCCTGGAGGACTACCGGTCAGAATGGAAATCCATTACTAGTGGGTTACCTTTAGGTTCGCTGCTTCCCCCGATCCTGTTCCCGATTTTCATTTCTGATTTTTGCTCTAGCACCGAGTTGATTGAGTCAAACTTTGCAGACGACACAAAACTGTGACAGTGGTGGGTACACAAGATGATTTTACCACTGTTCAATTCACAGTTGATTCTGCAAGAAATGGCAAATTCCGATTAACACGGATAAAGTGACTGTACTTCACATAGGTCGAAATAACCCGCAGGCCCAATACCGGTTAGGGGATGTTATGATTGCCCAGGTCAACATGATGCGAGATTTGGAGTAGTTGTTGATAATGAATTTTCTTTTGTGTACCATATTTCGTCCATTGATAAAAAGCAAATGCAGTCACCTGTCTGCTACTTAGAACAATTTCCTCTCGAGAACCAATTGTCCTAATTACTTTGTTTAAGTCACTTGTTCGTCCAATATTGGAATTTGGCGCACCGTTTTGGAATCTACCTTTCTTGAAGGACTCTAGAATACTTGAAAACATACAAAGAAATGTCACAAAAAAAGTAAGTTTTTTCCACCCGTCTTATGAATCACGACTAAAAAAGCTTAACCTTCCTACAGTTAAGTGGAGAAGGCAAAGGGGCAGACTCTATGTTTAAGGTTTTACACGGACTTATTCCAAAGTTACGAAACTCCTTCTTTGTTATCACCCAACTGTTGTTAATACGAGAGGCTCATCATTTAAACTGGTAGTGGAAAGGCCACATTATACTACTGTACGGAACTCATTCTCGTTCCGGTGAATCAAGGCTTGGAATAACCTGCCACAGTATATTGTTACAGCACCTTCACTCCTTTCCACTAAAATATGATTGGATAATTTTACGGAGTGCGAAGTGAAATTTAGGTATGATTGACTTTTTTCTGCAATTGCAGTATGTGTATATTGATTACTTTAGGCCTTATCATGTAGTATTGACTGTAAACCTACGGTTTTTATGCTTTGACCGACTCCTAGAGTTTAAATTTACTGTATAGTAGAAGTAACAGGAGGAAGGAGTTTTAAAAAGGAAACTATGTTTTTTTTTTTTTTTTTTTTTCTGTAATTCTTGATTTGTAAGACTCCTATGCTGTCCTCCGATCTTTCCTGTGGTTTGTTGCTAGAGTGTGTTTGGTTGGATTAGTATTTAATTATGGTTTATTGATATCATCATATTCCATTGTGGAAACCGACGACAAATGGGCTGTTATAAATAAAATAAAAAAAAATTAAAAAGTAAGATACATTCTGCAGCGTTGCTGTACTGTTTAGTCCGCGTGAAACCTTACTGCTGTACTCAAATGGTTTTACTATTTTTATTTTTGCACACGATTAATTCCACTGACTGAACGACATCGCTGAAAAATGTTTAAGTATTAATCGTCTTAGAGGGCTCAGCACAGCTGTACAGGTAATTCAGGGTTCAGGCGAGACCTCAAAAACGTGGAAATGTCCTGTAATGTAATAATGAAATTCCTTGCCAGCGATAAGTGCTTAAAAATCTTGAAAAATGATAATATATCATCAGTAGGGTGGTGGATGTTAAGTACACGACGTGACTGAAGAACACAGAACAAATTTAGCCAAGAAAGTATATCGTACATTCTTCTTCTTTTGTTTAGGCATGAACATTTTTAAAATTTGGACTCTGGTTTTAATTGTATTTACGTGTATAATGGTTGGATACAGCAGTAACGTTTCACGTGGACTAAACAGTACAGCAACACTGCAGTATCTGAAACCTTACAGGAAGGTTTACTGTGTTCCTTTGCTGCTTTGCCTTCGGATCAGTTAAACCTTGCCTTAAGCATCAAACGAGTTCTTTTTGTCTTCTAATTCGTGCTACTTTGGTGTACCATGCAGTTTAGATTAGCTTGTTTTAATGTTTTGTATCTTTATTAATTACGGTTTCCACAAACCAATATTACGGAAACAACCCCTGTAATCTTCTGTAAGTCTTGTAGCTGGCGTTTGCTGATTGGCATTATAGCATAATAACAATGTTTAAAACAATGTAAAACAGTCAATCTGGTCGGTTAGAGCAACTTAATTCCTGAACCACTTGACCAATTAGAAAAGGCCTTATGGAAAGGGCACATCTACAGAGCAATACCTGTAAAATGAGCGAAGAACCAGCTTTGTAGGACAAATAGTTTGATTTGTAGAGAGCGTAGTAGAAACGTGTCGTGCCAGCAACGAAAATCACGAGCCAAAAATGAAAACCACGATTGCAGCTTCAGTCCATATCTCCGATGTGACAAATCGTAAATTAATAAAAGTTCGGACCCAAGTTCACCAAGTCTAACAAAGCTTATATACTAAATTCGAGTTGGAATATTGAAAGACAGCAGAGAAATTAAGCATCGAAATTTCGACTTTAACTTGGAGGTTGATTTCAAACCAGCCTTTATTAATCCTGTACATCAGCCGCCGGTTTCCAGAGGAATTGGGCAGTAGCCAAAAAACAAACAAAGAAAAGACAGGGAAAAAAAGATGTGGGGCATCCTGGAGGTAAAAACCACTTAACACGAAGCAAGCAGTATACTAGCATATACTATCAAAAGCTGTGGTTTGTTTGTCGGTGTCCAATCAGTGACGAGTAAAGCTTCGATCAGCATAATTACTGCAGCAGAAAGGTCCGGTGTGGTTTTTTCAGTTATAATACCACGAGTACTTGTATTAAATCGAGAATTTGGGTGTTTTGGCACGAAACTCCTTTCCAGTTTTAATTTCTCGAGACCGAAGGTTTAGGGAAATTTGTTGGAAAGGAGTTTAGTGCTAAAACACCCAAATTATATATTTAAGACAAGCACGAGTGGAATTCGGTTGAGAATTTTTGTTTTCTTTTCCCTAAACGATTTTCTGAAGGAATTTCGTGTTAAGGATTCGGTTTCGATTTACGATCTCCACATACGAAGTAATTTTGATTTACGGTCTTTAGTTTTGTTTATAATGTTTTCCTTTTATGACGATGTTGACGATGTTTAACTCTTATCTGGCGTAGCGTTACCATCCACCATCGCATTTCATCAATCGACCTGTAATTTCGTTCGCTACGGCATTGGCATTTCGTATTAGGCCTAACCTCATTTTTATGTTGTTGATACGCCAAATGAAACGTATAAGCAGCTTCGTGTTTCCGAAAAAACCCGACGTTTAACGAAGCTGACGCCATTACACCATCGCAATTTCATTAACCAACCTGTAATTTCGTTCGCTTCGGCATTATCATTTCGTATTAGGCCTAACGTCATTTTTATGTTGTTGATACGCCAAATTAAACGAATCTTAACTGAGAAACAGCTTTGAGGTGTTTCCGTAAAAACCCGACGATTAACGAAGCTGACGTCATTTCCCTAATAAGGGCATAAAACAAAGCGAGCATCCTCTAAGAACAGTAAGCAGATCTGTGGTTTGTTTGTCTGCGCTCATTGAGAAAAGCTTCGTTCTATATAATTACTGAAGGAGGAGGTCCGTTGTCGGTTTCGGTTTCGATGAGCCGGGGTCTTCCCAGTGTAATCCGACCATGGTCCTCATTTAGTGAAAAGAAAACGAAAATTCTTAAGTCTCATTCAAGCATGGTGGTCGTTTTGCGGAGAAAAAACAAAAATTCTCACTAAAATTTGCGTCAAGGAAAAGTTTGCCGAATATAAAATTTTTAACCCATAACCGCCTGAAAAAAACTTTCAGACCATTTTTTTAGAGTCCATATGGTACTCGGGTCAATTCTCGAATTCCAACCGGCATTCTCTTGGTTTGGAGCCAACGACGCTGACCACTAGGGCTACGATTGCTCGCTTTGCTCGAGGTCCCCGGGGCCCCCTCAGAAAAAGCTCGCGCTGGGACTTAGTTTTTCGCTGTTATAGGTTGAAGGTGTACGTTCCTATCTAGCCGGCTACGGGTTAGCTGAGGGTTGAGAAAGTACTTGATTGCAACCAATAAATGATGATAAACAAAAATGAACAAACTGCAGGTGCTATCCTGATTTTTTTTTAGTACTTGGTAATGAACTTGAACAAGAATAAGATCACTTAAAAAAAGTACAGAACAAAAATCAGAAAGTGGGGAGAACTGTATAGGAAAATAAAGAAAGTTTCCAAAAATTACGAAATAAGGAAAAAGTAAAAAATGGACAACCCTGCATTATTTACACGAAGGGCCTAATGGCATAAATGCACAAAATTGTGTTCGAAATGGCAGGTTCTGAACAAAGGAAACTCAGACTGGCCCAAACCTTTCACGACCTACTCTGTCTTCAGGAATGGTTATTATTCACAGCGTCAAGTCTACTGCCTACATTTCAACTAAGTTTTATGCTGCAAATTACTTATGCAAATGTGCTGGGTTGCTCAGTATTTTATGTCGGAAATCCATTAGTATGCAGACCTTTATTTTTGTGCGTGGGAGGATGGGGAGTATGTGACTCGCAGTCGGACAACTATTACGGCAGAGGGGAGGATCCCAGTGTTGCCTTCGTGAATTCTAAATAAGACGATTTTAAAACCGTTACACATTCCTGAATTTTTTGGTATTCATGGAAATTAACTTAGCTAAGAAGTGAGTCGACGCCTATTATAATTTTAAAAATAAAATTGTTTTTTCTTCTTCTTTTTCATTGGGAGTCTTTAAATCAAGTTTGTTATGCATGTTTAATGGGTGACGGGCACGCCACCATGAACTTAAATGCAAATTTGTGCTGCGTTCAAGTACTGATGAATTTATGCCTCACGGAATTGAGTGGTGGTGGGGAGTGTTTCCTAAGAATGTCATAAACTAATTTTTGAATGTCAGCCGTCGTTTTATCACGCGAAGGCTATAAAACAATTTGCACAAATTTTCTGTAGGGTTCAAATACGATTTCACTCTCTCTCTCACCTCCCACTGTCCTTATCTCCTTCGATGACGGAAGGACCAGAACATAAAACATGTTTATTTCTAGTTTAATAGTTTGTTCACTTGTACGGTTTCCGGTTTTCGCATGTAATTATGGCTTACACGATGTTTAAGATTTATTGTTTCCTAAGATTATTTTAAATAATTTATTTTAGTATTAAAATGTTTTATAGCTATATACTAGCCATACAACTTGCAGCACTCCAGCTAAAATCGTTGAGAATGAGAGCCTTCATTCAGTGGCGTAACTAG
>JAHWFP010090182.1:34310-53281 GCA_023313725.1 Lithobius niger
CGGACCCTCAAAATATTTGACACCAATTTCCGAACACCCTGTATATAAGGCAAACTCAATCTTAGAAACATACACCATCCGTCACACTACTAAGATCGACAGACCTGCCAGACACACGGCAATAGCGTGAAATCAGAGACAGAGAAGGAGAGAAGGAAGATGGACTGCTGACTGGCTGCGTTGGCCGTCGATGTTGAGTCTACAGGAAATGACGTTCCGGTAGCCATGCTTAACTTCCGGCCACCGTTTGTGCGTTGCACCGTACGGTATTTCCATACAAACATTGAAATAACGCTTCAAAACAACAGCTAAATCTTCAGTTTTAATATTTGTTATGGTGTTGGTTGTGGGGTCTGTAATTCAAGGCATAAATGCCTCGCTTTTCATAAAATACTGACAAAAGGAGAGAATGGCCCATGAACGTCCCAACTTGTCACAGGCTGTACGAGCAACGTTGGCTACACGCTTGCTTTCACTTTATGATGGCTTACGGTAGCATCATCCAACAACTTCCTAATGCTCTAATGACGATAAAAATATACGAATTACACTCGTAACGTTGATATGTGATAGCTGCACGATAAATGTGATATTATTACTAATTTTATTATTTTTAGGGTAGCTTACCTGGCGGTGAAACACTATAAACATTAGTTTACGGTGTGGCCTTCAATCGATGTATGTTACGTGAAACGATTGTATATTTTTTAATGGGCAAATAAATATAAACAACATCGTCAAGTGTGCCGTAAACAAAGAGTTATATGATTGAAGTTACATCATTTTACTTGTTAAAAGATACATGGATACAAATTGATGATTTTTAATTGAAATAATCAAATGTGCAGTTGAGAAAATTGCATCTGTTTAAGTGCTGTTGTGCTTTACGTTTTAAATATATGATTGGTAAAGAACAACAACACTTAAACAGATATAATTTTCTCAACTGTACATTTGATTATTTCAATTCAAAATCATCAATTTTTATCCGTGTACCTTTTACCTGCACAAGTAAAGTGTAACTTCAATCATATAACCCCTTTTTTACGGCACACTTGACGTTTTTGTTTGTAATCCGTGTACCTTTTTTACGTCTATGGCGTCACGCAACAAAGGATTATGAATGCAGTCGAATGTTGCTGGCCACTTTGAAACAATTCAACTCAGTTCTGAAAGCCTGCAATACGCCATTTTATCGTTTCTACCTGTCAATTTCGAGGCCAGAGGCTTAGTTTGGTTTAAGTCTATATGCGTTTAGCTGAAACACAGATTCTTTCACAATGATTTATTTAGAACCTTGGCCCAAAGCCGCACGCTCTCTATCCTTTGCTATGCATACACTACTCTCAAACACCCAAATAGTCTACCGTATCACCATAACATAGCACCCACTCTCACATCACAACGCAGTGCCACATGGTCATCACACTTGTCATTGCTTCGACGCACTGAACTCTCTCCTGGGAACCCACTACTACTCATGGTACACTGCGACTCTGTAGCACTACCGCAGCACCACCACAGCACTCCCTAACCAATGTGCACAAGACTTGCTGGTCCACCTTCTCTCTCCTATCAAGGGAGAATCCCAGTGGACCACTGCTGCATAATCACCATGCCACCGCGCACAAAACACACACCACCGTGCACAAAACACACAGGCCCACCTTTTCTCGACCATCTAGTCAGAGTTCCAGTAGACCACACTCTTCACACTGTACCAGACAACGTCATCAAAGGACACTTGAGGACACTGTGCATGATAAGTTGGATGAGGGTTGGGTGGGGCCAGCAACTTGCATGCACACTACTTGTATCACACAGAAATGCACGATGCCCGACAAACCTTGCGACTGCTCGCAGCTTGGCATCTGGGCACGCGCCTACAAACAGAGATAAAACTTCAGGGAGTGTTGGTATACTACCCAGCCACGACACAAGGAGTGTTCGTGCTGCCATGTATTTGGCACAATGAAGTAGCACATGTTCCGGGGACTCTCAACGAAACATGTCGGACATAATAGTGACCCTACCCACCCAAAATGGAATTGATGGGCATGCAACAAAGAGTGTCCAACGTGCAGCCTGGAAGCAATTTTCGCGTCCCGGTAACACATTCTGTCTAAACCCAAGCTTGTAGCACAGACTGGGTGCAGCCCATGGAAGGCCCTTGCGGCCTGAGAGGCATCCCAGTCCCTTTGCCATTCTGCTATTGACCAGAGTCTCACTGCAGTCCAACGCATATGCACATGACTTTTCGGATTACAACAGCAGTAGAGTGACCTCTGTGCAACCGTTCTGGGCAGCTTCACGCGCGAGCCAATCTGTCTGGACATTCCTCGCGACCCCACTATATCCTTTGACCCACTGCAGGCCCGCAAGGCTAGTGTGGGTTGCCATCCAAATTTTCCACCGGATCGTGTAAATAACCGGGTCTGCAACATCGAGTTTTTCATAAGCACCACGTAATAGCTTAAGGCTCGAGAGCGAGTCCGTGAACACTGTGAATGATGGAAGGTCCAGATCCAGAGCCATATCCAAAGCAATCGAAATTGCCAGCTGTTCGCACAGTGTGCTGGAGGTGACTGCATAGACGGACCGTTCTACCTCCAGTTTCAGTGACGGGATTAAAACTCCATACCCGCCCAGTCGCTCAGCGGGCTGGTAGGAGGCATCACAGAAGACCACGCACTCGGTGCCAACACACTCAAACACTCCCTGCAGATCTGGCACCACACCCACGGACTGTGCGGGTTGGCACAGGGAACTGGTGAGGGAACATCCATCACCTGACACAGTAGAGTGACCCCAGTGCCCGCCTCACCCAACAGGCTCCTCGCCTTCTCAGTCAGGTGGTCATAATCCATTAGAATCCTTCCTACAGGGTCTTGCGGTCCACGGCTTAAATTACGGAGACACAGAACAACCAGCAGCTCCTTAGCTCTGTACTCTACAGGTGGCTCATTGCACTCCACCCACAGTGCTTGGACTGGAGTGGAGTCTATGCAGCCAGACACCAGTCGCAGGCACAAATTTACCGTAACCTGCAGTGTCGCAAGGTGTCGCCTTGCACCCACCAAGAACGGCAAGTGGTAGTCCATACTCAAACGCACAAACGTCCGGTAAAGCCACAGCAGGGCTCCTCTAGTAATGTGTTTGCCCACACACAATGCCTTCAACACAGCAGCACGCGACTGCAGCTTCATGTTGAGCCACAACACATGCTGCGACCAGTCCAAGAATGATTCGAATACCACCCCGAGATATTTCATGCTTGATGAAGAGCAAACAGACTGGCCTCTCACTCGTACCTCAACCCTGCTGGGCTAGATCTTCACACACCATGAAAAAACCACCACTTCTGTCTTGGCCGGAGCCAGAAGCAGGCCACAATTCCCAAGGAGACCACCAATCGTGGTCAACGTCTCTTCAGCATAATGCACCACGAGATCAAGATCCTCACCCACAAACCACACAGCCACATCATGAGCGTAGCAAACCACGTTGGCGATAGCACTGACTTCCATGAGCACATCATTCATGGCAACGGCAAAAAGCGTCAGGCTAAGGCAGCTCCCCTGGGGGAGCCCTCTTTCCATGCTCGGCTTAGTGGACCAGGTGCCACCTACTCATGTCGCAAAGGAGCGGGTGCCCAGCAGTGCAACGATGGTGTCAACTAACTTCTCACCAATACCCAGCTTAACCAGTGAGGCCTTGACCCAGGCTATGAAAACAGTGTCGAAGGCTGCCTTGATGTCCAAGAACACAGCCAAGACAACCTTGTTCTGTGTCCATGCCTCACGGATGCTGGACAAGAGAAACAACCCAGCATCCTGCGCACCGCGATTCGGATGATACCCAAACTGCATCCACGCAAGACAGTCATGATATTCCAGATGGCAGCTCAGTCGCCTGATGATCATGCGTTCATAAACTTTTCGGATGTATGACAACAAAGCTATCGGCCTGTAGCTCAAAAGTTCTGAACGATTGCTCCTGCCTTGTGCACAGGGACCAGTACCATAAACATCCACGATGGGAGTGTTGGAGCACCATCCAGGAGCCGCTGACACAGTGCCACTAAATTATATAGCGTGTCTCTCGGCTGATGACGAAGTTCACCATAACCAACACCATCAATCCCAGAGGCATTTCTGTTCTTACACTTGGCAAGTGCAGGAGTAAATTCGGAGTAATCCCACTCCGTATCACTCATGCGACACGGAGCAGCAGGTGCCATCACCGGAGGTGCAACACCTTCCGAAAGACTATATTCCCTGGCAAATCATGCATTGAACGCATCTGCCACGGCAGGACCACGCAGGATTTCACGGTTACTCATGCCATGCTGGCCGCAATGATGTAGACCCAACTCAGTGCTGTTTTCGTTTCGCCGTAATTAATGGCTTTCCAGGCCTGTGACAGCGAGTGAGACCGCGAGACTTGTTCGCAAATGCGTTCATCATATGCCTCGTTCTCAAGGCGCAAAATATGGCGGGACTCCTGTAACGTGCCTCTATAGACAAACCAAGTCTCGTCACACGGGGTCACGCTTCCATTTACGATACGCCGTGCACCTGTCCTTAACTGCAACTGAGCACAAACGTGTCCACCATGGCTGACGGCTCCGCCGCTCGGAAGTAGGCCTATGCACTCGCCCTGTCGTGTGGGCCGCCACCCACTCACCAAAAATGCCCTTGCCCAGCACAGGCAGAGTACGTTGCTCATGGACTGCTCTGAGTGGAGAAGCCCGAGCAGAATACATACTACGGGAGCACAAGACCACTGGGAAGTGGTCCCTCCCACGTAAGTCATCCGACACCTCAAATGTAAAATGTGTTGCAATGTCGCACGAGCACACAGAAAAGTCCAAAACAGATTTCTGTATCCAGTCACGCTGCCACCGAATAAACGTGGGCATATTGCATTATTTGCAACCCCCAGTTTGTGATAACCTCAGACAACCGGCACCCCCTGGTGTCGATCTGCAGTGAGTTCCAGTCAAAATGATGGCTATTAAAGTCTCTTCCCACAATGACCGGCAACAGAAACTGGGTAAACCATCGTGACCAATCCTGAACTGACAGTGCGCCTGTGACATGCACAAACACCGGTCACCCATCCAGATTTTAACCGCTACCGCGTCAATGCCAATGACGCACTCCGTAATGGCCACAGCACAATATGGCACTGACCAAAAACCCCGACCTTGGTACCAGAAAAAACGAAATCTGCCTTCCAGACTGCCGCATCAAAACCCTGCATGGTGTTGGCTTCTTGAATGCCCAAGATGTCAACATGTTGCAGCAGCAACTTAATTTCCTCTAAACTGTGCATTGCGCCACACGCATTCCACGACGCTATATTCCCTGTTAACCCAGTGAATTTATGTTAAGGGCCCTTCCCCACCCACTTCCCGTGACCCCCCGCCCTCATCCAACTCACTACTGCTTACAATGATTTGACTATCGATGACCGGCGACGCTGGGGTCCCATACTAAAGTGAGACCTCACCTACCACACTGGCCTGCACCTCCTGTATCATCGGCGTATCTTGTGCATCTTCTTCTGCAAGTTTATTCCCCGTCACTGCACGCTGAATAACTTCACTGCACTTACCACTGTATCTCTGTCCGCAGCCTTGCTCCTGGGCGGAGCCGTCGTCACAGGCAATTGAACTAAACCACCATCTTGCTTTCCAGTAACGATTTCAGTACTCACTCCGTAGTCCCGTACTCGTTTTTCGCTTATCCCTCGCCTCCGGGCTTCTCTCATGACGAGCACAAAAGTGTCATCTGGCACTACACCAAAATTAATCTCGCTATCTGTTAGCACTTTTTTCTGCCGCAAATCTCTGGTCGACATCGTCGGCCATTTTGCCCTTCAACAATCAACTTTTTTACCAAAGACATAACACATGCACGAAGAATGGATCTGGAGTTTGCTGAGTGGCATTGTTTCTTAATTACAATGGTTAAAACAATGTAAAACAATCAAAATGATCGTTCAGGGGCCCGTAACTCCGGAATGGATCGACCAGTCGAAAAAGTGGTCTCACTGAGGATGAAGCCCAGGGAAATTACTGGCTTAAAGATCATGTTTCAGATTTTAGGTATAGGTGCAGTAGTTTTTTTCTGAAATCGTGTCACACAAGAACAACAACAACAACAATAAGTGAACAGTTTTCAAATTTACGTGTGGCTCCCTACTTTTATTCTTGCGCGGAATTGCAGAAAAGTTGGTATAAAGTTGTGAAAAGTTGCTTCTACTATCTGGCCAAGTTTGGCCGAAATATATTGAATAAAAACGGAGAAATTAATAGTTTTAGTTTTGCTGGAAAGAGGACTTCAATCATATGATACACAAAATAAAAAATAAAAAATTAATATTACTAGCACACGAGTAGATAAAAAAAATACACTGCCCCCCCCCCTAAAAAACCATTAAAAATATTACTCCGGCTGGTGGGGTCAGAGTAGGTTTTAAAAAGAAAAAGTAGAAAACTATGAATTTTTTAGTACGAAATATGAAAGTAAAGACGACTAATTTACTTTTATATACTGCTAAAATAAAGTAAACAAAACAGCAATCTTTACATACAGTGACAGTTTCTTCCAGTTTGCTGTTATTTTTAAATAAAATTAGACTAAGCCAATTAGGGCCTAATCGAACTTCCATTAAATTTCCATCTAGGCGAAGTTTGCTGATTACAAACAAATTCTTGAATGATAAAAAAAAATAACTAACCACAGGTCCTATCTCAATATTTTTTTAAAACTAGACGTGAACTTGAACAACAATAAGGTCACTTTAAAACACTATCAACCCAACTTTTAATAAAAAGTATGGAACCAGAAATTCCCAAAAAGAAAAAAAAGGTAAAAAAAATACGGAAGAAATGTTTCCAAAAATATAGGATAAAAGGAAAACGTAAAACTCTGCGACCCCTGCAATTGACTCCTCTGCGACCCTTGTAAGCTTTTTGATTGAGATGATAGTACAGGAAAAATAGGATTTGAAAAATGCATTAATTCGGCTAGTGTTGATACTTGCAGGATAACTTCATTTTGGCCCCAGACTAAAGAATCAAAAGAGTCCCTACTGATTCTGGAGGTGGAGCAGTGTTTTTCAGAGGTTTGTATAGTTTTTACGGGTGTAAATCGAGAAAAATTATGGTAAAAAAATCAAAATTTCTCAGAAGATTTGTACGAGGTATTGTTAGATCTCAGCACTCGAACACCATGTAATATCCTATACGGTAGAGTCGATGAAGTGAAGCGCTAGTGGTATTACTTTTACACTTAAAACTTGAATATTTAACGGTAAAATAGGGAAAGTGGTACCTTACCTACTAAATACAAAACTCAGATCATGTATACTGAAGAAAAACCCACAAATAACTTAGATGAAAGATGAAGACGTATATTTTCCAACAAGTGTAACTAAAAACAATATTTTGATTAGGAGCTAAGCTACGGCACTTTGTCTACATTGTAGCTGTGATTTTTTCGTCGTTTTGCGACAAGGTCCATCTTTAAATTGCTTCAGGGTACCCGTTCTAATGCTGATAGATGGATACGATTAAGCTTAGATGAAAGAATAAGATGTCTATTTCCATCAAGGGAATTAAAATATTTTATATTAATTTAATTAGGAACTGACCTACGGCTGTTTATGTACATTCAGTGTTGTGATTTTCGTGTCATTTTATCTCAAGTTCCATCTTTAAACTGCTGTAGTTTCTGTTATAATGTTGATAAATGGATGTAATTAAACTTAAATGAAAAATGAAGATATATATTTTCCAACAGGGGTAATTAAAACGAATTATTTTAATTTGGATTGGTACTGCAGCAGTTTAAAGACGAAACTTGTCGTAAAACGATGCAATAATCACAACGCTACAGCGTAGATAACCTGCCGTAGCTTAGCTATTAATTAAAATAAATCGTTTTAATTAACCTTGTTGGAAGATATACATTTTCATCCTTAATCTAAGCCTAATCAACTCATTTATCTTAATTATAACAGTTATTACAGCAGTTAAAAGATGGAACTTGTCGTGAAACAACACAAAAATCACAGTGCTATCTCGTAGATAAAACTGCCGTAGCTTAGCTCCTAATTAAAATCAATCGTTTTAATTATCCTTGTTGCAAAATATACATATTCATCTTTCATCTAAGTCTAATCACATTTATTAACTTAGTTAGAATGACTATTGCAGAAGTTTAAATGTAGAACTAAAATGACACAGAAAGCACAGCACTGCAATGCAGAAAAACTGTCGTAGCTTCTTAGAAAATTAATATAAATTAATATAATTATCCTTGTTAGAAAATATACATCTTCATTTTTCATCTAAGTCTAACTACATCTGCCTATCTTAATTAGTACGGCTACAGCAGCAGTTTAAAAAGAGCACTTTAGATAACCAGATACAAAAATAACAGTGCTGCAACCGAGATAAACTGCCATAGCTTAGCTCTTAATAAATATAAATCATTACAATTACCCTTGTTGGAAAAGATACATCTTCATATTTCATATAATCCTAATCACATCCATTTACCTTAATTAGAAGAGTTATTGCAGCAGTTTAAAGATGGCGCTAGTCGTAAAATAACACTAAAAGCACATCGCAACAAAGTAGAACAACTGCCGTAGCTTAACTTCTAATTAATACAAATCGTTTATTACCCTTGTTGGAAAACACACATCTTCACCTTTCATTTAAGCCCAATTATGTCAGTGGATCTTAATTAGAACTAACATTGCATCTGTTTAAAGTCAGGAATTACAATACACATATGCGCTGTTATATGTATAGCTTACATAACGGTCTGATAGAAATTAATTGACGAATTTTGGTTAATTTTGCAAAATATAAGCAAAGAACATCTTTTAAAGGAAATTTATTTCTAAACATAATTGGTAACCGGTTTATTTTCAATGGGATGAACGGTTTAGAATGCTAGAAGCAGAAAACTATTTTCTGGTCGCTATATTTGACCGCCTTCTTGAATTCCAGGGCTTAGGGTAAAATCGCTCGGTGCCCAAATTTCTCAATATTTGCCATTGAAAGTTATTTTTCTTATTTCTTTTTTTCAGTCTATATGATTGAATTTGGGTATTTAGTAAGTAAGGTACCACTTGAAGGTAAATATTCAAGTTTTAAAGATAAAAGTAGCTCTTATACCACTCGCACTTCATTTCAATGACTCGGTAGTATAGGATATTACACGGTGCTCGAGTGCTGAGATGTAACAGTTAACTGGGGCGAGGGATAATCGTCTAACTGGAAAAATCTCATAATTGGAAGAACGTATACCGTATAACTGTATAACGGAAAGTCGTCTAACAGTAAATTCGTATAATGGAAAATCGTCTAACTGGAAATTCGTATAATGGAAAATCGTCTAATGTCCCTGTCTCGCTCGTGCTGCCGCGTTCGCTGCGGATATACATATGGCATCAGAAACCGCAGTTAGACGATTATGCAGTTAGACGTTTATCCATCATACGATTATCCATTTTACGATATTCCGTTTAGATGATTTTCCATTATACGATATTCCGTTTAGACGATTTTACAGATTTTTTATTTATGCAGATATTAGACAATAATCCTATTAGATGATTTTCCAGTTAGACGTTTGTCCGACGCCCCCAGTTACCTCACACAAATCCTTTGAGCAATTTTGAATTTTATCAAAATTTGTCTCGATTTACACCCTTAAAAATTATACAATTCTCTGAAAAACACTGTTCCACCCCCAGAATCAGTAGGGACTCTTTTTGATTCTTTAACCTGGTGACAAAATGAAGTTGTCTTGAAGTTTCAACCCTTGCCGAATTAATGCATTTTTCAAACCCATTTTGGTTCTATTTTTCCTGCACTATGTACGAATTAAAAGATTTTAGCATTTTTACTATAAGCTTTTTAAAACCCAAAACGTCACAGTAAATTGTAAGCCATACGCACAATATTTAGTAGAAAAGCATACTGGAAAAATAATACCGTTTTTCAAATTTTTTTTTTTTTTGGGGGGGGGGCATGATGTGGAGCTTGCTCTAACCTCATGTGCCGTCACCCTCATGCTCTTATTCATGTTTTGTTTGTCGTAAGCTGTTTCAATCGTTTTCCTGATCCAATGAGATAGCATAGTGGCTGAAGTTTCGCCGTTTTGGGGGTCAACTGGGAGGAATAGTTGGTTTCTGCCTCTGCAGATGTCCTCATGTTGTGTGCGGGCTAGGTAAAAGCATAGTGCTCTAACTGGACAGAGGAGACGGTCTGGTTCGTTGCCTACAATGGTGGATAGGGCCGGAAACGTGATTGGTTTTGATGGTTCAGATGGTCTTTGAGTTTTTGCCCTGAAGGATGCTCAAGGAAGACAGTTTTCCGGGTCATGAGATGAAGAGAGCTGTCCTGCATTGGTTCGTATGGTTCTTCTATTAGGGATTGTAAGACGAGGGATAGGTCCCAGTCGGTTACAGATCGTCTGGTTGTTGGACGTTCGTTTTGAAACGATCGTAGTAATGCTGAGATGCAGTAGTCGTCTAGCAATTTGGTTTTGTTTGCTGATTTGAAGACTGAGTTCAGGGCGGAACAGTAGACGAGGATTGTTGAGCCCTTTAGTTTGTCGATGTTGAACAAATCAGTGAAAAATTTCAGGAGGTTGGGTAAAGGGGGATCAATTGGATTGACGTGTTTTGTGATACACCAACAAATCCATTTGGACCAGTGGCTGTCGTACATGCTGTTGGTGGAGTCTCTGGTTGCTTTCGAGGCGATACGTTCGGCTTCCTCCTGATGAATTCCAGCCTTTTTGAGGAGTTTGACGATAGTAGCCACCCGTGTAAGTTGAGGTTAGCAAGGTTTGGGTGTAGTTTTGATCCTTTATGTTGTGACAGAAGATCTGGTAGAAGGGGTAGACTTCTTGGAGTGTCGACTACTAGGTCTAGAAGGAGAGGAAACCAGGCTGCTGATGGCCAGAGGGGAGCTATTAGGAAGAATAGGCTCTGGCTTTCTTCTATTTTTTGAAGAACTTGAGGAAGTAATTTGAACGGGGGGAAGAGGCAAGCAAACAGGTTGTGCCATGGAAACTTCAGGGCTTCTACAGCTATTGCTCCTTCGTCCGGGATCGGACTGATGCAGTGGGGAAGTCTGGCATTGTGCTTCGTGTCAAACAGGTCCACCATCGGTGTGCCCCAGATGCTGAAGAGAGATTCGCAGATAGATTTCTTGAGGCACCATTTGCCCGTCGGTGGATTCTGACGTGAGAGAGAGTCGGCAATCACATTTCTGTTGCCTGGGATGTGCAGTGGCAGAAGGGTGATGTTGTTCGAAATGCATAGGTTAACGATTTCCGAAGTTAAGGTGTGTAGGGATCTTGATTTTGTTCCACCCTTTTTTCTGATGTAAGCCAGGGCTGTTGTGTTGTCTGCTTGGACCTGTCTTACCTTGTTCTGGATCAGTGGGAGGAAGTGTTGAAGGGCGAGCAGGATTGCTCGGAGCTCAAGAATGTTGATGCGGTCTTCGCAGGAGTTGGCCAAAGGCCCGAGATCTCCAGGTTGTTTAGATGTGCACGCCAAGCGATTTTTGATGCATCTGTGAAGATGAGGAGATCGGGTGGTGGTTTGTGGAGGGGCAGTGTCTTCGAGAGGTTCGTGACATCGGACCCTCATAGGAGAGTTTCGAAGGGAAAGTCGTCTTTGAACGATACTGGTTTGTCGGGTTGTTTTTGGTTGATTGACCAGTTGTCTATGCGGTGATGGTGAAGGGGCCTAACCATCCATTGGCCATAGGGAATGAGGTTCGCCATTGCGTCCATCTTTCCTATGAGGGAATTTAATTCCCTGGGAGTGAAGTTGGCTTGTTTGTGAAAGAGTCAGATGTGTTGAAGGAGGTCCTCGATTCGATCCAGTGAGGGCGAGATCTTTGCCGTTAGTAGGTTGAATGAAGCTCCGAGGAACGTGAAAGATTGAGCGGGTGAAAGGCGTGAGTTTGCGTAGTTCACTCCGAAGCCCAGATGGTTTAATAGAGAGTTCGTCTTGTCTCTGTTGAGTTCCAGCGTGTGGAGGTCCGGGTTGTTGAGGGCCCAGTCGTCTAGATATGCACTGGCTTGGATTTGGTGTTGCCAGAATTGGTTTGAACATCATTGTGAAGATTATGGGAGCTGCATTTAGTCCGAAAAGAAGGCAGCGGAATTCGTAGACTTTTCGGTCGTAAATGAAGCGGAAGAGATGGGTGATTGCTGGATGAAGGGGGACATGAAGGTAGGCATCTTCCAGGTCGATTGAGACTGTCCAGTCGTTCTATTTGAACGAAAGGCGAACGGACTCGAGAGTTTCCATTTTGAAATGATCGTTGTGAATGTACTTGTTGAGAGGTTTCATGTTGAAGATCAGACGAGAGCCACCTGACTTCTTTGGTCGGGTGAAAATGCAGCTGTAAAAGCCTGGATCCGGCTTGTGGCATTGTTTGATTGCTTTTTTGCGAAGGAGTTCTGCGACTTCAAACGAAAGGGACTCTGTGTTTGGTAGAGAGAACTTCCACGGAGGGGAGGTTTTTAGCGGTGGTTGAACTAGGAATGTCGGCCAACAGCCATGTTTGGTGATCGTAAGGACGTCCGTGCTGTGGGTCAGTTCTTGCCAGGCCGGGAAGAAGTGGCGGAGTCTTGCGCCGACCGGAAGGCAAGAAAGGCGGGAGGCGTCATTATTGGTTCTTGCAAAAGCAGCTCCTGCCCCCTGGCGAGGAGTGGCGGCTTCGGCAGTCGGGAGTTGCGGCTCGCTTCTGTTGATTCCTTTGGCTGGAGTGGGAGCGAGGAGGGTCGGACCGAAAGGGATGTTGATTTCGTGGCTGAAAAGATGTTTTCATTTGTGTGGATAGAGGGCGGTGTAGGTGCGACCTTGTTCCATTCGTCCGGCGAAGGGCGGGAATTTGGTCGTTTGTTCTTCTGAAAGGAACGGTTGGACGAAGGGTTGTGTTTCTGCGGTTTTGGTTTCCTTGAGATGTCCAAATGTGAAGCAAGAGTCGGGATGAGACCACGAAAAAGGGTGTCTGACTCATGAATGGGTTGGTTGCGAAGGCGGTACCGAGTTAAAAAGGGCTCTGGTTGCCCAGTTTAAGGAGTGGTAGGTTGCGAAGCCTGCTTTCTGGAAGAGCTGTGAGTTTAGGGATGAAAGGTTGCGTATCTCTTCTGGGCTTGCGTCCACGGAGAGTTTCTCGCACAAGGCATTCACAGCTGTGTTGAGGACGTCAGCCTGGGAGGCGACCCAAAGGCTCAGCCGAAGGCATTTGTCGTTTTCATAGAGAACGAAGGTTGGGATTTCTGCTTTCTTGGGGATGGAGAGAGCAGTGCTGAAGTCCATTTTGATCTCACTGCAGAGGAGTTCGCATTCAGAATATGTGTCAAATTGTGTGGGTTTGTGGCGCCATCGCTGAGGGAGCGAAAGAAGCTGTTCTTACGGCCGGGACGTGGGGCTGGCTGTTCTTTGTCGAGGATGAGACGGTCACCTTTGCCAAGGAGGGAGCCTTCGTTTCGAAGGAGGCACATCAGAAGGGTTGTTGATTGGCTGAGAAGGCTGCGTGGTTTGGAATTCTTGTCACGAAGGGCAAATCCGAACCCCGTCTTAGGCCCCGGCTGATAACTGGAGCGTCGGCAGACTGTGAAGGTTTAAAAAAAACAGTCTGGTACCGTCTCCTCGACCGTCTTGAGAAGAGCTGCAAGAGGCAGAGTTGGGTCGTCGGCCGAGTCGTCCGGGAAGTGGATTCGTCTTTCGGGCGTGGGGAGAATGGCGGACGAAGGGATTGTCCGGGTGGTTGGTGTTGAAAGAGGGACCGGCAGTAGAGGTCCTTGGGTTGCTGGAAGGAATGGTGGTCTTTCGTTTCTTGAAGAGGAGAAGAAGTGCAGCGCTTGTGGCTGTCGTGGCTCGAAGTCGAGGCAACGCAATCTTGAGTGCGGGCGTGGTGGGTGGAAGACATACACGATGGCGGAGGTATCGGAATGTCTTTCATCTTTCGGACGGTGTCGTGGATGATGTCATGGACTTCGCTACGGGTGACGCTGCGGCCCAAGCAAGAGGAGTTGGACGAGAGGTCCAAGGGAGAATTGTGGGCAGGTGAATGAGAATATGTCGCTCGGCGGAGATTTCTTCACGATAATTGTCCTTCACTAGTTGTTAAGTTGTGACGAAATCATGAGAGGTCCATGGGTACATCAGGTGAGGTGCGTTGACCAGCCTGGAGAGGAGACTCCGAAAGGACGTTTTCATCGCCAATGGGAGCAACAGTGAAAGGCGCAGGGATGATCGGATCTGCGGCGGCAAGGTCGAGAGCGGAGACCCAGCGGTCGCCAAGAGCGAAGAGAGTAAGAGCACGACGGAGAGCAGCTAATGAAGCGGGAGCGTCAGAAGCGGCGGCCATCTTCGGTTGAATCCAAATTCCGTGCGAAAGGCAGGGAACCTCGGAGCGAGGTGGCGTGGAGAAACCTCTGGAAGAAAATGAATGCCGAAAGCGTCCACGCTCTCGCTTTTATAGGGCAGGACTGCGGCGCACATGCACAGTGTGACATGCAAGCAGGCGCCTGCGCACCAGAAGAAACCTCCAGGGGAACATCACATTGGGGACAATGTAATGCTAAGTTAACAGGTTAAGATGTTTTGGCAATAAATTAAAATTGATTTTAAAAAAGTACTCAGAAGGGTGGTTTCCAAACAGGCAATGACAAAGTAATGTAAATTAAGAGTAAAAAAACAACATTTAGTTGCATTATGAATTCTTTAGTCCCCAGCATACCACCCCCTTGGTTAACAAAATGATTAACTTAGTTAGCTGGTGAACTCTTGCCTTAGCCTTGAATGATATTCTGTGCAACCGCTAGCTTTGTAAAAAAATTGTTTTCGGTGACGAGCAGTTGGAATGGGTTTCAGCTCGCACCAAATCCCTTTCTGTAACATCGTCAGTTCAAGGTCAGTCGGTTACTGGTTTTAGGAATTTCAGTGAAGGTCGTCTTGCAGGAATTATGTCGCGGTTGGAACTTAGAATGCAGTCTACAGATAGTCCGTGAATTTCAGAATTTATATATTAAAAAGAAAGCGCTTCAAAATAGCTTTGATTTCTGCCTACGTCGTGTACACGTCGCTTGTTGTAGCTGCGGCCGCGGTGACCGGAAGTGATCTATGCCTACCAAGTAAAAGTTTCCGCTGGGCTCAACTTCGTGCTATTGAAGCATTGCTAGCTAGCCGCGAGTCAGCACTCCAGCTTCCTTCTCTCCTTTTATGTTTGTGGTAAAACCTACTAGGAAAGCCATTGAAGTGAGGAAGAACTGCACGAGCCTGCAGATAATCCTTTCCGAAAGTTAAACCTGGCAAGCAAAGCCTGTCTTTGAGTATGCAGTAGCAGATATTCAAACAAGAAATGATACATTGTCTCCTCGACCTTACACACGCCAGTTGATGAAGCTGACCAACCTAGGCGATGGGTATGACCCGTGACACAGCCGTGACACAATTTCAGATGCACTCCACGGAAGGTGGACTAGCTGCCGTGGACAGACAGTTGAGGGGTGAATGGCAAATAGAGCACGACCAGTGACTCCATTCACGATGTGTTTTCCTACACAACAGGACGCAGATCATGTGTACAAAGAGGTTCACCATAGGGTTAGCGCGAGCAACAAAACCAACCTTAACCAATTCATGCGCCACTTCATTTCCATACGAATTGCTGTGCCCAGGATCCTAGGATAGGGAAACAGCAGCAACAAGTTGTGCGTAGAGAAGCTTCCACCCATTCGCCAGCGAAAGTGGATGGTGAACAGCAGGATGCGCAAAGAACGCTGGAGCAAGATGCTGAGTCCGATTTGATCACCAAATGTGGCAGTCAGAGATCCAGCGCAATATCTAATAGCGTAGAGATGGCCACCAATTCACAGACGAAGACTGAGGGGACATTCTCCAGTAAGCGTTTCATGCACAGTTTCAAGCCTGGGATAAAACTTCAATATCTCCCCCTCCCTGCTGACGATGAAAGGAGGCATCACAAAAAAATCTCCATTGCTAATGGAGCAGACTTAGAGCAAAACACGATATGCAGATCACCGCACCACGGCCAAGGATTTGGTGGCAACACAAAGAGAGTGCAGCGGTAAACGTGTTTCTTTGATCTTTCTAGTGTAAAAAGTGGCTTTTCCAGATGATAAGACTATAGCCATACTTTTGCAGCAAGGACTGAAAGAGCATCCGAGGGCGAAGCACGAGGATGTTTCATTTGGTCCGAGGATACCGTTCAATAAAAGTGTGACAAAAATGACTTATCAGATACCATTCGTTCAAAAGTATGGCTATAAGGAATTTATGACCATACTTTATTTTTCACTTATTCTTCGTCTTTCGATGGCGGTGTTTATTGTTACAATGGAATGAGGTGTGTCACGTTTTGGTTGCTTGTTCATTGTTCCGTGTTCGGTTTAGGTATCAAAAATTGTTGGGTGCTTGGTTATTGTATCGTGTTCGGCTGCGTAAAATGCTGTTAGTAAGTGCAGTAGGATTTGGGTGTCACGATTTTATTTACTAATTCCGACAATTAATGTCATAGCCAAGTAAGGTTGACCCTGTAAAGGCCAGAAACGTTAAAGGCGCCTTTTCACGTTTTCAATTCCTAGATGCAGCACCGTAGAATCTTCGAGTAATATAAAGAAAATATCGCTAAATTTAAAAAAAAGGAAAAACACTTCACAGCAGCGTCGCGAGTTTTTAAAACTAAAACGAGATCACGTGACCCACATAGCCTATTGGATGATGGAGAATCTGGAATGTGGATGCTGTGTTTAGAATATGGCCAACACTATCGAAATGGTTAACCGGCGCCTTTAAGAACGAACAATTCAACCGTTTTGAAAAGTTCAGTGCTGACGAACTATTGAAAGTTCAAAAGTCCAGGCAATAACTATTTCGGAATACTATTGTTGGCAAAAATTAAATCGTACACAGTTGCTGGCATAGGAACTGCAAAGAGCAATCGACGCAAGTTGATCTGCCTTTTGAACGATGTTCCATCAACCAAAGACGGAGCGACGAAGGTCATCCGACCTTGGATGTGAAGACCATAACTTTACTGACCCCGACTGGAGACGCCATGATCAACAACCAACCTTCAAATGAAGACCCTCACTTCACGATTTCTCTTGATCGTGAAGTGAGGGTCTTTATTTGAAGGTTGGTTGTTGACCATGGCGTCTCCAGTCGGGGTCAGTAAAGTTATGGTCTTCATATCCAAGGTCGGATGACCTTCGTCGCTCCGTCTTTGGGCGGCTGTGCTGCCGTTTGTTGAACGAAGAGGAAGTCACCTTTGCTGCCGAACCTTCTTCGTTGATGAAGACTGCCATCCATTCAGAAGTGATCCTGGTCAACTGAAGACGCTGACGAAGATCGAACGACCCTTCAAATCGAAGACCAACGAAAGATGGAACGACAAAGGACGATCCGGCCTTCAATGCGAAGGCCTCAGCCGAAGATGCAACCGATGCCAGGCCAGCCTTCTGAGCGAGGAGCCGCAACCGAAGGTGGAATGACGAAGATCGAACCAACCTTCATTGCGAAGACTCCGACCAAAGAGGACCCCCACCGAATGCTGAACATGAAGGCATCATCTGAAAACACAACGGATGCCAGCCTGCCTTCTCAGCAAACATCCACAACCGAAGAGGGAATGACGACAGTCAAACCGTCCTTTTTGGCGAAAACTCCAGCCGAAGACGGACCCCCATCCAAAGGCGGAAACCAAAGGCCTCAGCTGAAGATGCAACCGATGCCATGCCAGCCTTTTGAGTAAGGATCCACAACCGAAGGCGGAATGACGAAGGTCAAACCGACCTTCGTTGCAAAGATTACGACCAAAGACATCCCCCACCTGAAGGCAGAACGATGAAGGCCAAACCGGCTCTCACAAGGAAGGCTTATGCCAAAGACACAATTGATATTGAACCAACCTTCAGTGCAACGACCTCCACCCGAAGTCAGAACGACGAAAGCTGAACGCCGAAGACGAAGAACAAAAGCCTCAGCCGAAGACACGACAGATGTGTAACCAACCTTCAGAGCGATGACCCACAACCGAACGCCTCTACTAATGGCATGACTGATGTTGAATTAGCTTTCAAAACGAAGAGCCACAACTGAAGGCAGAATGATGAAGGTCAAACTAACCCTCAACACGAAGACCCTGGCCGAACACGGATCAACGAATGCCGACCCTAGCATTAAAGCGAAAACCCTGAACCAAAGGTGGAATACCAGACCTGGCCTTCAATGCGAAGGCCCCAGCCGAAGGAAGAATGACAAATGCCGCACTTCCTTCAATGAGTAGGCCCTAGCCAAAGACGAAACGGCAGACGCCGAGCCAACCACCAATGCGATGACATCCAACCGAAGGCAGAACGACAAACATCGAACTGGCCGTTAATGTGAAGGCCCCAGCTGACGACGGAATGACGAAAGCCAAATCAAGCACCACGGCTCAACCAAACTCACCTGAACAATGACCAAATGCATGACGAAATCACAATTCGAATGAAGAAGATGTCATTGATTGAACGTGAACGAAACAGTGAACGAATCCGTCACTAAAGACGAAACTCCGTTCCAAACCGAGAAAACTGAAGTCGCCCAAGCGCTGCGTAGACACCAACTGATGCGCATATGGCCAACTAAAGTGGAAAAATCAACGCCAATCTGATGTCGTTAACTGCCTTGTATCGCCCATATCAAATAAACAACCCATTTAACTCTCAATTCCGAGTTGACGTCATGACTACTACTCGATTTCCCACCAAGCAGACACATCTTCACCTCCTAACCTACTAAACTCGCACTGTGGAAGTCATCCTTCCAACAAGGAAAACGAACTCAACTAAAATGTGGCCTCCTGACCGGCCAAAAAACCACAAGTGCAAACAAGGACACAATTT